>WOGP01009471.1:0-10726 GCA_015342065.1 Leptinotarsa undecemlineata | reverse complement strand
GGCGTTTAGCGCTCTTGAAGACGGGCGGTCTATTGTTATCAAGAGTCAGATTTCCAGGAAAGTGGTTTTCTATCAAAAGCTCTAACATATACATATTTAGAACCAAAATTGTACAACATAATGCCAAATTCTCTTAAAGCGATCCATAACGAATTCAGTTTGAAAAGGGAACTCAAAAAATGGATACTTTCAGAAAATAGACATATTTTCTATGAACTGATTGATACTCTTAAATTATTTATCCCATTTTTTGCAATGAAATTTTTTACCCTTTGCTATAGATAGTTAATGTTCAATGTCTACGTTTTCCGGGTAGATTAGAAATCAATTACTATACTTGATCGTTTTTCCTTTTCTTTGTGTCTGTTTGTTATTATTAGGAATATTTCTACTTTTTGAAAATTTGAAAAATTATACTGGAATATGAGCAGTGTGTATCTTTTCAGGTAGTATTAATTATTTACTGTTGCGTGTATGCATGATTGAGTATACCCATGGACAGGGTCTTCAAGAGCCTATATGGGAAAATATATTTCTGAAATATTTGTTTATAATGTAATACTTTCCATATTCTTTAATCATGTAAAAAATTGTTTTTTGTAAATAAATATTATTATTATTATCGTCAAGATGGATAAACCTCATAAGAAGTAACTCAATCACTTGTGCTGGCAAAACGTTAGGATGCAGTTCCAAACTACGATGACCTCCAAACCCGAATGAAAATACTCTCACCGCACTCTCACCAACTGACCTGAAAGACTACTCACTATATAAACTAATTAGCTTCGTCAAGGAGTTGTGTTTATTCGGTCGAGTTCAAAAGGGTGAGCCACAATCAATCCTTGCGGGTTGTGGTGGAGGGTCGAATAGACCCTCTCATTTTAGACCATCCGAACTTAACCTAACCTAAGAGAATCTCCGAAACGGATTACTTTCCATATCCTCAGAACAGATCAGGAGTATGCAGCCGAAAGATAGTGAACGGCTTTCAAATCTTCTGCAAAAAATCAAAGGAATGATTCACTTTAAGAATCGGACTGAAGTTTGAAGGATATTAATTGAAGTTTTTAAAAGACGACACGACTTGGAGGTAATCTAATTGCAATTTTTATAAATTTTCCGTACTCAGTAGTGGTTAACAAATATAATCAATCCACTGAGGTCAAAATATAAAATATTTCAACAAAAACGAAATAGAATTGCACATATAGAAATAATTTTTTGGCTCATTTTGAGAGCACAGTCCACGAGCCTTAATAAATGAGGCTTTCTAAGGCAGTCAAATCAAAAATGAAACTTCGACATCTACCAGAGTCTCGACTACTGTATTCATCAGCAAAGAAACCAGATGGAACCGAGGCACAAAAATAGCGTTCGACATCCTACACCAGTCGGGTCTCACTAATGAGACCCGCCCTAGGTCTCATCAGTATAACTACGTTAAAACATGCCTTTATGGATTCAACTCCACTTGAAAGACACATCTCTATAGCTCCCCAATGAGTGTGAGCCGCATTTCTATAAATGAGATGAACGAAAAAAAATAATCTTCATGATTTTATGTAGCCATTACTACGTAGTAGTAGACCATCATGGAAAATTCTCTATTGAACGACCAACAAGGGATTAACCACTCATCATTATTAAACCTCTTTTTATGATGCCAATAATTTCATTCATATTCAAAATGAATGAGAATGAAATCTGTTTCACAAGTTCTACCTCTTTTCCCATTCACTAATAACCAATCAAGTTATATTACTGTTTTATATAAGAATTTTACTGAAAAGTTAAAATTAAAACTTCCTATGTTTTTATGCCACTTTTATTTGTAACAAACGTTACTGCAGTTTCATCCTACAAGGACATTCTCAAAGGAAAACAACGTTTGAGAACCTTTCAAAATGTCCTTGAAGGACAAATCTGCATTAACGTTATTTATAAATAGAAGTGGTATGAAATCACCAGAAATGTGTTTCTCATTCAGTTGTGTGAAAGCTATTTGTCAGGTTTTTCGACAGTGGTCTGCAAATGTTCATATCTGATGTTTCGTTTACTACTGCGGTGGATTTTGTTAAAGGCGATGGGGTAATGGTCACAGAGCCCAAAGTGGTTGGGTTAGGTTAGCTCCATAGTGAGAGAGTCTACTGAACCCTCCACCGCAACCTACAAGGGTTCATTGTGGCTCACACCTATTCAAACTCAACCAAATAAACCCAGTTTCTCGACGAAGCCGATAAGTTTGTATGGTTGGTGATTTTTCAGGTCAGATGTTAAGACCGCGGCTCTGCCGAACTTAAAAACCTGATTCAGTCCCCAGCGGGGCAGGCACAAAGTATGTGATCTGCTATTTCATCGTTAATTAGGTAGTCGGACAGTCAAGGAGCAAGATTCTCATCGGGATACCCACGACAACCTTCCCATATGAGGGTGTTTGCACGTCAGCTACACCTGACGATGCCTTAGATTCACCCGTGCAGGGCTTTTTCGCTTCTGGTTTTGGTGAATCATCACTTGAGCGCAAACCTGCTCATAGGGGATTTGTTCCTCCACCTGAGACAGATTATGCGTACGTCGTTCAAGAATTTGGTTCAAAGCGGTTCCGTAAAAAACCCGCTCTTGAGGAGAAGACTCAGTCGTTTCCTGCCTGCACGACCAAACCTTTTTTGTTAGTTCAGTTATTGGATCAGGAAATGGAGAGTTGAGAAGCTCTCGCTCGTGATTACAGGGACGTCAGTTGGAGTTGTAAGCTCGACATCCATCTCCTCTGTATAATCAACGTCAAAAAGAATTTTAGAGTTTACTCTGTCCAAAAAAGTCTCACGAGTCGCTAAGGAAAGGAGGTCAATCACGACAGAGCCCAGCATTACCGTAACAAGGCGATGCTACATCGAGAGGGCGCCTGGTATCTTGAATGTTCCGTAGAGACAGCTGATAGGCTCAGTGTTATTCATCATCTCGGCATACACACACCTTAGGATCGCACCATGGTTGGGTTGCCATTCAGTTAGGAAATAACGGAACCACAAGTGATCCGCCGCCTAAAGTGGTGCTTGACTTTCTGTTCCCGTTGTTTTGAATGCTGTAACTACGATGCTTTTATTTTACTCCGGTTTCGTTATATTATCAGTAGTCGTGTCTTGATTTTTCATAATTAGATTGCTTGATCTTGTTTGTGTACCTGGGAGAACACACTTCTTTTCTATTGAACTTTTCCTGGTTTCTTTTAATTTCCATTGCCTCTCCATATAGGATGTAACATAACTACGTTGAAATATTCAAGTGACGAATTTCTGAGACAATTTCAAAAAGAAAGTCTTCATTAACCTATGTTCGGAAATATTCAGTTTCAGAGATACAACGTGTTGGAATTCAACGAGTTTGTTCATTTTTGAAAATTTGCTTTTTCGAAAAATAAGTTATTATAACTGAATTTGTTACCCGGATTTTTTTTGATGGGGAAAACTATAATGTATTGATTTTCATGTAACATGTAGAGGGCACTGCGTACGCTGTCATTATTCATTCCAAATTTCTCTTATTTTTTTGATAGTGAACTTTTGGTACTTTTCAAGGTAAAACCTAATTCCCACCCAATTTTCAAGTGGAAGGGTACACTTTTTTCAACAACGCTAGAAGTGGTTGTTTTAGAAATATTTATAATTATCTACATCGATGCATATTACTCAGCTCCTGGTGCGCTAAATGAAGTTGCTGAGTATATTACCAAAAACTAAGTCTGTAGTGGATCTCATTGAAATAAACAACTTTTGCATATAAAATATTTATCACAAAATCATTCATTTTCCAGATACAAATTGTTGAAATTCTTCAAAAGAAGGTTAGTTTTCGTCATGAGTTTTTTGCAATTTCAGTTATCTATTTGTGGAAAATTAACCTTCATTGCTAGATAAAAAATGAATGAAGAAAGAGCAAAAATCATTAAATATTACGTTGAATGATATGAACTTGGAATTTGGTAAAATTAATACACTGAAATCAGTAACTTTTATGTTTTTTTTTAGTTGTGCAATGCGCAGATGATCGCTATATCATGTTCAATAACTCTTGCTACCTCATCATCAGCTACCCAGAAGTAACGTGGAATACGTCCAAACAGATATGCGAGGGGATGAAATCCAATCTTGCGTCTGTGCTCAGCCCTGAAGAAGATCGATTCATTACTACTAGTATACGAAAGACACATGACTATCGAACCAGCGCTTTTTATTGGTGAGTTTCAAAAAAGCATCCAACTATTTTCGGCAAACCACACTTATTGTAAAGCACGAAATTGTGATTTTCCAAAGATTTCGTTTTCATCATTGATGTATTTCAAACAGAAATTTACGCTTTTGAATTATGTGCGAAGAGATTGAAAGAATCCAACCCCATGCACAAGTCAATAAAACTATTCCCAGAGAGTCAGGCGGCGTTGGAAACTCTTGGCTCCTATTGAGCTCCTCTCCTCGATAGGAAGACTCAACAAATTGTCTCCGATCTGGATTCCTGGCCATACTGGCCTGGATGGCAATAAGGCTGATGTCTCTCTTGCAAAGGAGTGTGCTACAAGCAGCTTCATCAGACCAGAAACTGTCATTGGTATCGCTTTAGGCTTTGTCAAACAAAGATGGAACACCTGGATGGAAAGAGAATGCATGGACTACTGGCAGAATCTTCCAGGACTGGCTCACTCCAAAGCGTTTATTCACTCTTCGGAGCTTGATACTAAACTGTTGTTGGACTACAGTAGGGGTGAACTATGTCTAATAGGCCTTCTTACAGGTCACTGTCATTTGAATCATCATATGTAGAGACTCAGACAGTCGGAAGACAGTGTGTATCGCCTCTGTTTGGAAAATGATGAAACAGCAGAGCACATAATTTGTGCCTTCCCCGCTGGGGATCGAATCATCTTTTCGGGAGTTCGGGAAAGCCGTACTCTCACCATCTGACCTGAAAGACCACTCACCATACAAACTATTCGTTGAGAAGCTGGGTTTATTTGGTCGAGTTTGAATAGGTGTGAGCCTCAATAAACCCTTGCGAGTTGCGGTGGAGGGTTGAATAGATCTACTCACTTTAGACCTAACCAAATCTTACCTATTATGTAACAGACATGGTGTTTCAGCTTCATATGATAGTCTTGGTATCTGCTTAGTGAAAGGGCTCCTTGATGTTGGGGACAATCGGCAGACAGTGACACAGACACACACACAGTGTGGTCGCAATGTGGTATTGCAATGCGGTGCACATAGGTTTTGCATAAATCAATGCAGTTCATTCGCGGCATGGGATCGATGCGATAGGGGACTCATAGGGAAGATGACATCACCCTTAGTTACTTAGGCGTGTCTTTTGAGGACAGTTAATTTCAGCATTGCATTTGTAGTTCAGCTTAGTACCACTGATGAGATCTATGGTGGCATTCAATCATGAATGTGTTCTGTTGGGTATCTACTTCTCAACTTGTTGCTTTCCAGTGAAATCTGCAGTGAAAGACAGTGAACGAGTTTCGCAGGCGTTTGACGTGAAAGCTTAGTTTTGCAACTGACCGCCTTCTGGAGCGTCATTCGTCTTGAATCTTCAATGATTGAGTTCTCCGTCGATCTTATTGGTGGCGTTTTCATAAGAGGAAAATTTTCAAGATTGAGGTCGAACTTTCGAATCCTGAATCAAAATTATGAGTTTGAAGTTTTGATTCTGAAATCAAAGTCAAAATTACGACTTTCGAATTCAAAATAAAGAAACAGAAGAAAATGTGAATATGTATATTTATAGGTTATTCTGTTTTTTTATTGAACTTGAGTTATTTTTTGTCAAAGAGTGTGTCATATTTGTTCTTATATTCGTAGTTTTGACTGTTCTATTTCCCAACCCTTTTTGTACGATTGATTTTGACTATATTCTTCATAAATAATACAAAAAATTGAGTTCACTGCCTATTTCTTCAAGGAAAATTACGTTACATCCTTCTTTGAGTAACTGAAGTGACCAAAACTTCAAATAAATACCAGTACCAATCGAGATAATTATTAGAAATCAAATATCTTGTTAATAGTAGAATTTCTATTCAAATCAGTTCAATAAAACCTGAATATAATCTGCGTCGTTTCTCAAGGTTAGGTGCTCAATCCAGTCAATTGGATTTCCAATGGACCGACGGCAATGCTATGAGATACTCCAATTGGATCCCAGGTCAAGCACCGGCAGAAAACGATGTCATAAGGAACGCTGGAGAAGCGACTTGTCTGAGTGTGCAATGGACTGCGACACCTGCTCCAATGTTACCGAGTGGAATGTATTGGAAAGTACATCAGTGCGGTGCGAGAGGTTTGTATTTTGTATCGCTATCTGATTCATTGGATGCCGAAATTTCAGGAGGTGTATTCAAGGAAACTGTTTCATCTTCTTGTGATGGAAAATTATACAATGGTTCTTAATTGTTTCTTCCATGACAATGGAACATATAGCCATGTAATCAAAACACACTTTATTGTCAGATTTTCACCAAATATTTTTACAAAAACGCAACACGTGTGTTGTCATACAACAGCTTCTTCGGGCGTGTTTTCACTAGCTATATTCTAACTGTCTAACTGACTAACTGTCATTCTTGGCTCACTGCGCTTGCTCAGGACACACGATTCTTGGACCCAATGATCACTTACCTCACGGTGTGGGGAGTGGTTATTGGTTGATAATGCTGGCGCGCCCTCCCGAATGTATCGGGGCTTCGGGGGATAGGGCCTGACCAGCGCACACTACGGTGGAAAAAAAAGTTTATTAGCTCTTTCTTGGTGGCAATATAAACAATGTACAAAAATAGAGCAGTTTCTTGAAACTACAATAAACAATAATTTCACAAAGCCGAAGCTGTCCGTGATATTGAGTTTATGTATTTCTGATCTTCAAAGATTATTCTAAGAGGTGAACATACATTTTTGAGAACTGGTAGTTACCAAGTTACTAAACGCTAACTCAATAATAAGAAGATGTAACTCTTCAAAAATCTAATAACGAGTATAATACCCCAATAATATAAATTACATAAATGCCAAAAACAAATACAATAATTTACGATAATACAATAATTTACTGATGAACATATTATCATACAAAGAAATTTTGGATTTCAGATACAAAGTAATGTGAAGAAACATCGGATACATATTCATTATTCAAACACTTGTAGAATAGTATAATAGAATAGAAAAGTATAAAATACTGTACTTTTTTTTATTGAAAAAAAGAGTATGATTCAACAATATCTCTTGGTAGGTAATTGAAAAATCGTGGTGCTATAAATGCTTGGCATTTTTCACCTATCTTTTTCCTTGCGATTGGAATTTTGAGTTTGTTGGAGTCCTTTGCTCTTGTGACATTTTATGATTGACAGTTTATGGTTGAACAAGTCGATGATTGTGTTGAGATCAATTGTGTTCAATTTCAACTTTGAGGTCATTCCATATTTCAACAGAATAAAAAGTTACAGTATCGTCAGCAAAACTTATAATTTAGTCAGAGGTTTGTGAAGTTAATAAGTTATTGATGTAAATAATAAATAGTATCAGTCCCAAAACCGTCCCTTGCGGAATTCCACACTGTACTTTCCTTTCCTTGCTCATATAACCAATAAGTTGTGGAATTGGCCGCTGTGGTAGTGCGCCCGACTCACGATCGGAAGACCGTGGGATCGATTCCTGCCTCGACCAGATATTTTTCTCGAGATAATTTATCTGGTTAAAGCTGGGATGAATCTGCAACCGTGTTAGGAATCACACGTTGAAAGGTAAGACCTCGTTAGTTCTTAGCTCGCACAAGTTTCTCAACTTCTGAGAGTTGTCGTTCGTATGGGGGCGACAGCTGATTAACGTAAAAACAGATTTTAAATAGACAGACAGATATATAACCATCTATTTTTACTCATTGCCGGCGGTCTTTGAAGTATGATTGAAATATACTGTAAACAGTTCCACGAACTCCCACATCTTGCAAGACCTTTGCAAGATTAAGGAATACTCCAATTGCAGGCCTGTGATTTTCTATTGCATGGTACATTTTTGTAGTAACTGATGAGATAGCATCTTCCGTTGAATTGTTTACTTGGAAGCCAAACTGATTGTACGAAATGATTTCGTTCTTGTCTAAAATAGATTGTAATCGTACCTTGATCATTTTTTCTAAAATTTTAGAAAAGTGACTAATCAGTGTGATAGGTCTATAGTTTGAAAGAGTGACTTTACATCCTTTTTTGTGGATCCCATTAACGTTATTGAATTTTGTTCTCTGGAAACTGTGTACAATCTGTTCTATCCACGAAGAATATAAAAGTTAAATTTATACCACCTCAGCAAAACCTTTCCACGCCTACATTAGCACCTACGAGTATTTAAAATCCATTATATTTACAAGAGCAAACAATTTTTCAGTTATCTTCAGTTGGAGTTGATGCGAATACAAAATGAAAAATTTAAAAAAAATCATGGTTAAAAAGGCTCATAAGTATAAACTCATTTTGCCAAGACGATATTAACTATTATACTAATTAGACAAAGTTGTTTTGTGGCTGACTCCCTTCTCCACATTTCTGATGTTGTTTACACTTTTACTGATTTTGTTTCCTATGAACATTAACTTTATTCAGAGATCTTCTATATCTACAAATTATCAATTGTTTGTTTGTTTGTTATGTTGTTATGGTAATATTCCGAACATTTTAACGACTTCCTGTGAATGTGATGATTAGACCCATTGCATATATAGGTACCCCTTTTTCAATGTTTTTCCTGTTTTTGTACACTTTGAAACCGTAACGCTATGTAAATAAGAATTTCCTATTCTTCAGACAATAAATATGGATCACCGGTTGAAAAAATCACTTGAGTTCTGAATTCGCATAAAAGAAATAAAAATATGACATTATTTTTTCTACAATTCTGCAACAAATGTCTAGAAAATGCATTAGAATATTATGACTCTTTGATATAGTGTCCATGTAATCTGACAAGATCAAGTAAATATACTGCAAGGCACTATATTTTCTGCAAATTTTTAGACACTGCAATGTTTGTCTCCTTGATCGTTAATTGAAGGATAACTCACCTGCAGGGGATGCAACGGCAGCTGGAATCCGTGCTGACGGCGCAGCCTTACGGTCTGGACGCCGTCTCCCAAGTTTCCTTTACCTCCTCCCGTGTTCAACATCGCAAGAGGACGGTACCATGGCGGAGGCGCGGTGCGGCTCTTGTTCGCGATTCGGTCACGTGTGTACTGGACGTATAACGGGCGGTGGAGACGCGCGGGTATCGATCGCCGGCGCTCACAGAAGGCGCACAAGTCGTTTGCGGTCAACTGGCCTCTAAACCGAGTTTATGCGGGTTTAGCAAGAACAAAAAGGAAAAGTCGTCTGGGGTGTCTTGTTACAGCATATTATAACAATCAGCGGTGACGACACTCTACCGTGATCTCAAGAAGTCTGAAGACGCCATCTTGAAAAGCGGATTATCCAGGGTTGAGCTTTGCTATCCTCGAATATTTGGAAGGCTTCAACATCTCTAGCGATCATCAATATGGCTTTCGGAAACAAATATCATCTGGCGACATTTTATCGTATATCACCCATATTTGAAATAACGCAATCGAGAAACATGGAGAGTCAAGAGCTGTTGCACTCAAAATTTCTAAGGCCTTTGACCGTGTGTGGCATGAAGGTTTGCTGGCCAAACTTCGATGCTATGGCTTGTCGGATCAATTTTGTGTATGGCTCTTCAGCTTGCTGAAAAAACATTCCCTGCAAGTGGCCGTCGACCGATATCTCTCGAATACTTTTATCATCAACACTGATGTTCCCCAGCGATCTATATTGTCCCCAATCTTCTTTCTATTGTATATCAACGACTTATTGGGAAAAATCAAGAATCATTGGATTGTTGGATTGGATTGGATTGTTGCTTTGCTGACGACAGCACACTTGTTTCGTCATTCCATTTGGATTCCAAGACATATTCACTCGCAGCAGGAGGTTGCAACGGTTTTTTCCAAAAAGATAAATGTTTCCGAACCGGATATAATAATGTCAGGTCAGACAATTCCGCTTTCTGCTTCGATAAGTTTGTTGGAGATCAAAATGAACACCAAATGTGTCTTGGCACAATCATGTCGCTGGAATTGCCTCTTAAAAGCTTGGAACACTTCCGAACCAGAAAACCTCAGCAACTTTTAATGTTTTATAAAGCTCAGAACAGACCTTCTTTGGAGTATTATTCTCATACCCTGAAAGCTGCGGGAACCCACCCAGAAGATAGCCATCAATCTGATTGGAGACGCGAACATCACTTGCAACAGCCCACTCGACCTGAGGAAAGCGAAAATCAGGCGTTTTGATAAGCCAAGCTCTCCAATGTTATTGAAGAAGACCCCATGCATTGGCTTATCCTTGTGTTTCCGCAGAAATGAGGTGATCTCTGCGGCTTTTATATGAGCTTTTTGCTGAACGGGTTCTAACTCGGTGACAGAGTTGTGGTCACCTCGTTCAGTGTCGAAAACTATACCGAGTTCATCAGCTGCTGGGGCAGCTGCCCTGAAGAGAAATGCTCCAATTCCTGCTCTCTCATGGTCACGGAACATGCAGAGAAGGGGATCCGAACTCCTGACGACTTTACAGGCTGTATCCAATATCATTCTGTCATGTAGACACTCCAAACTCAAAAGTCCACGGCCT
>WOGP01009470.1:0-10726 GCA_015342065.1 Leptinotarsa undecemlineata | reverse complement strand
GAATTTCTTCCTGACGTTTCGCTGGCGCGAAGCTAGCCACTCGCGCCAGCGAAACGTCAGGAAGAAATTCCAAAAATCCACGGCTTTCAAACTCGAAAAGCAATGACACTGAGATACTCTTCAATGTTGTAATGAAGTAGGCGACATTCGAAACCTACATTGACCGCACTATGGAATAAGTGTGCTGAGTGGGTCTCTAAAAGCGGTGTAAATAATTAGAAAATTCATCATAATTGCCGCAGTCATTCCGAAATTTACATGTGTACATTGGCTACAGTGAGACAAACAGGTAGACCCGGAGTTGACGCACTTTTCCACCTGTTTTTTACATGGACTTCTGTACAAATGGGCATTGGGTGGGGCTTATATCTTGGTAGAATCATTGTCGCGGCGACCAATCCGGTGGAAAGGCTAATGCCGGTAATGCCAGGTTACAGTGCATAATGTGCATATAATGTCGGCTTTATCGGATCTGAGACGCGAGGTATGTCTGTCCCACTTCACTTCATTATTCTCAAGATGGAAGCCTCGATATGTGATTAATATACGAATGTCGACTTGATGTTTCGGTATTATAATTCTCAATCCTTCGGCCGCAGAAAACGAAAATCTTTGTTAGTTTGAGCTATTCCTTCGTTTGTGGTTGTCTACTATCAATAGTTTTGATAATTTGCACTAAGAAATTATTATTGCAGCTGGATTTATTATTTTTAACGTCTCATAGAATCTTCGAATGACGAACCATGAAACGACCAGCTAGACATCAACAAATTGTTTGTTCTTGGTACTTGTCATTATACTTAAAAAGACGTCCATGGTCAAAAGTTTCGTTTTCATATACTCTACAACTTTGCCTATGAAAAAAATGGTTTTTCCGCCAGAAAATAACCATAGACACGTGTTTTGGTCTTTTGGCTCATCTTCAGTATGGTACAGCCTATTGAAAGGATGGGCAATACTTGGTTACCAAGAGAAAGAAAAACAAATGCACGGTGCCAGCCACACATTTGTGGTTTCAGTTAATAGATCTTGTGTTCACAAGAAAACTATCAAAATTACCACAGAGGCAGCTATAGCTACCTGCGTCACATATTATTATTGAGGGTCTTGATATAGATACAGAAGTTGCCAAAAGCTCGAACACGTGTCTATGATTAGCCACGTTCTTGAGTGCTTCTGTATGTATTAATTGTATCTGTATTAATTTCTGTATCTACATTCGACTTATTGTAACATTCCATTTTTCAACTTTTCATTCTACATTGTTTGAAAGACAATCTGAACACAAAAACCCTATCTGACGAATTCGAATTGTAGATTGTGGAAACACAAAAATATCAAAGATAAGTACTACTCATGACATAGAAACAGGAATAAATTGGACATAACGCAGAAATCGTCTGGCAGCGCTGTAAAAAATAGGTCTGAGGTAGCTACTACTGGAGACTGCCGGAATCCCAGATCTCAAGAATCAGAAGGGTTTATTTGTAGAAGTTTAAAACAACATTCTCAAGTTTTCTTAACGGATTCTGGAAATATGATTTTTTTTAAGCCAGTGATGTTTAATAGTGGTAATTCACTACTTTCATCCATTCATTTCAAGGGTAGGGATACAAACTTTACTGAGACTCTCAAGTAAACCGTATTCCTTGTTTTATTGGTATTCTTGGAGTGTCTCCTACCCCGATGTAACTAAGTTGATCTACAGTGACGAATGTTGAGAAGTGATACAGTGTATTATTCCTAGAAACTTCTGTAGATAATGTCCGAATAATAGTTTTTGATTTGGTAACCCTTTTCAGACCTTTTAAATTGAATTTCTATAAAAATCAAGAATCGACATTCGCTCTTGCCTCCGCAAATCAAGAGCTAGATTGTTGACTAGATCCAGATCCATTTCACGAACAAAGCTCCAAGTGAGAAATAAACTTCCCATGTACCTATACAATGTAACCCCTCCCACGTTATCAACTTCAGTCAGAACCTTGAAAAAGCTCTGGGTTGGAAATGAAAATTATTCATCCTCTATACAGACTTTCATCGGATAGGTTGCCATGTGAATAAGTTGATATGGCAGATACTTCTTAGAATAGTGGTAATTGATTTTTGAGTTGTCAAGTTATCGGAAAAGTTAATAAATAGTATATTTTGCATTCGTATCACACCCAAGGTTTTCCATTTCTTTCAATAATGGCGACCGTGACAGAACCGACATTGAGAAATTTGAATGTACTTCAAAAGACAAGGATTTTCCTCAGACGAATGCTTGAAAGGCACATGCAAGCGAACTTGGATCGCCCAGCCAGTTTGCAGCTTTATTGAATCAAAGGAAGATAGAGGCCAAAGGGTTATTGCATTGGATGAACAAATTTCAACAGAACTAGTCAGAGCAACCGCCGGCGATGAAGACATTGATCAGGAGTTATCATCGTCAGAACATTAACGTACCGGGTATATCAGAAGCAAGTCAAAAGCTTCAGTACGAAACTGAATGAACATAATAAATCGACAGGTTCATTAGGTATAAACAAAGAATCAGCACCAAACCAGAATTTTCAACTTCCTAGGTTGGAACTGAAAAAATTTAATGGCGAGGTTAAGAATTGGATAGGCTTCTGGGGTCAATTAAATAAGATTCATGTTGATGAAAGAATTGCTAAAGAAAATAAGTTCCAATACTTATTGCAATCAATGACACCAGGTTCAAAGACGCAAGAATTGGTCGAAAGTTATCCACCGCTAGGAGCTAATTACGACAAAGCTGCCGAACAACTGAAAGCTAGGTTTGCCAGCGATGAATTCAGTTTGATACCAAAGATTGATTTTATCCAATTCATGTTGTACACGATTTTATAATATAGTTTCAGGTCGTCTGCAAATAGTAGGCTTGGAATATTCAAAAAGGTTGCCAAGTCATTAATAAAAATAAAAAATAAAAGAGGTCCAAGATTAGAACCTTGTGGTACCCCGGATGTAACTACGTACTGGGCTGATTTGAAAGATTCATATTTGACGAATTGTTTCATGTCAATTAGCTATGATTAAATTAGAATAATCAGTTGGTTAGAGAGTCCCAAGTTTGTCAATTTGCTGAGAAGTACGTAATGGTCTATTTGATCGAAGGCTTTTTGAAAGTCAGAATGAACAACATCGACTTGCTTTTGCTTGTCCAGATACGTACAGAGATATCGATTTCAACATGCAAGATTTGTTATACATGATATTTGTTGTACGAAACCATGCTGAGTAGGAGAAATAACTTTTTGAATATGGGAATACATAATAACATTTTGCACACATATCTCGAAGAGTTTAGAGAAAAAGAAAGAGTTTCGAGCCGTTTTCCACTGCTCAGGGAATGTACAAGTTGATGAAATCAAGTTGAATATGCCTATTAGATGTATAGAGAGAACGTCGATACAGTCGTTTGTCACAAGAATCATGAGAATTTTCACGAAGCATATTCTTGTCCGAAACCAAGTATACACTTCTGAAGTACTTGGAAAATCCATTGACAATATTCCCAGGCTTATCAAATACCTCATCATCAAGTTCCATTATACCCGGTATACGCGAATGACCTTTTTTACTGGGTATGAAAGACCAGAAAGTCGAGCTGTCACATTATTTTCAGCTAAGTTTGTAAATTGCCTATATGCTGCTTTTATTTTAGTTTTGACAGTTTTCCTTATATTGTGGAAGCCTTGGTTGTACAACCTCACCAATTAAAGATATTTGTTCGAAAAAGTTTATATTGTGGATAGTAAAATAACTAAATATGGGAATTTCGACACTAGGACAAAAATTGTGTCTTTTATCAAATGTCGCTGGTTGGTGGATAGACGCAACTTATAAGTTCCGAAATTCCATTCATCCTGAGGTAGCCAGATAGTTCGCTTGGGATGATAAATTCCCAAATCATGTTAAAATCGATAATGACACTCGTAGCCTGATGGTTATAAAAAATTGAGAGTTTGTTGTTGTCACTCATTTTATTGAGTTCCAGAATGTGAAGTTGAGTCCTCAGGTGTTCTGGAAATCGATAAGATACATTGTATACTGATAATAATAGTAATAATGAAGGCCATTAAATCCAAAAAATTCATTCACATGCCTTAAAATGAATGAAATATTGGGCAAGGTTTAATTTATTCAGACGATGAACTGAATGTATGTTCTGTTGGTAAAACCACTCTCAGCATGCCTCAACAATATGAATCTTAAAATACCCTGTATATTATCGAGTCACAGATGAAATTAAAGCCCCAAACCTGTCAGTGGAACGCATTTCCTGATATTCAATACAAAAATGAAACAGTAGTAGAAACCAAACGGTTAAACAAATACGAATCCCATTTTTAGTGGGACCACCCACAGGTGGCGCCCCGATGCGGCTTTTAGAGAAGCAAAGCCACCGAGGCAAAGCCGCCGCTTCTTATTAACTTCTTTTGTGGGCATGTCGTCGTCCGACCATGGCCTTTCCTCATGATTAATATCATTTCAAAACGTGAAATCAAAATGCGATTCCTCGGATTCGATATATTAGATTTTTTGACACGCTTTGATGAATTCTAATGGATATTGTGGATTTCGGTTCTTTGATTTCTTTACAATGTGTCAATATGCATCAACAAACTTTTGATGTTTGGAAGATTATTGTTGGAAATGAATGATTTTAGTTCGAGTAGAAAATGATTGAGAATATTAAGTTAATTGCGTATATTTCCTGTTGTTGATATTGAAACTAGCGAAGCTTTATATTGAAAGACTACGGCTCGTCATATTTGGTCAGTAAAGCATGAATTTCCAAGTTTCCGAATTCAATTTTTGAAATATAAAAATTACTTGGAAATACTCAAGCGAAAAATGATGAAATTGAAAATCACAAAAAAAATAATAAGCTGATACAGTGAAATCAATAAAATTGATTTTGCTCTGCACGTATACCTAATAGTTTAATGTATACCTAAGTTTGAAAATGTCCTTATGAGACGAAACTGCAGTAACATTGTTAACAAATAAAAGTAGTAAAAACATAGAAAGTTTCATTTCTCTTTTCTCAACTATAATAAAATCTACATAAATAACTACTGAACATTGTTATAATATAATTTATTTGTCTTTCATTAACAGCATAAAATTCACCAAAGAAGATGTAATATAATAATACAGACAACTAGATCTTCAATTGAAAAAAAATAAATGCAGAAGCTGTAAATACAGAGTTCTACAATTTTTCTATACACTATTTTTTCACGTAAACTAAAATTTTATGGAAAAAAATTAGTTTTTCTGTTTTTTGCTTTGTTCTCCTACATAAATCTTGTGTTTGTTGTCATATTTGCTGAAAAATCACTATTCTGTGTTATAAACATCCTTGGAATTTTTGGAAAAGAAAGTTTTTGGATTTCTACTACTTCATCTTGATACAGAAAAAAGGAAGAGGGAATCTTCCAAAAAAGAAAGGAAGTAATAAATTTGAAAATAAGTAACTTTATACATGGATGTGTTGATCATGCAAAGAAGTAACTTTCAGACACAAACTGAAAGAAAGTCCTCCTGAAATAGCTACTTTCACATAAACATTGAATAATACGAAAGAAGAAAATCTCTCGAAACAAATACTTCCATATGAACACTGAATTATACAGAAGATACGTTTCTCTACTCAGTTTGTATTTCGAACATTCGTTCTGGAATAAAAATCAGATATCATTCACATGAGTTCTACTTTAAATGCTAACAAATTGCACTTACATGGAACACTGTCATCCTCATTGGTATACATCGATGTTTCGCCTTAAGACACTTGTCCCAAGGCTTTTCAGTACCAAATTGGATAACATTATAGAAAATACACACAATTCATTCATGAATAAACTCCTAAAAATATAACCCCTTCAATTCGTATAACATTTTATTTTGATTAATGGGAACATTTTTTCAAAGTTAGCATTGGATTGCTTTCATACTGTGTGAGAGAAAAGTTGAATCAAACCAAACAATTTACCAAATCTTATATATCAACGATTTGCAAATACTTTTCATTGAATAATCTAATTTTACATTCTACATTTTTCGAGGATTCCCACTGAGAATTTTTACAAATACCAAAAATTTCAATGAAAAAATTATTTATAATCATCACATTCTTTCGATTTTTTGTTTATCTTGACATTCTCAATCTGGATTTCCATGCTGCCATAGTCTATTTTCAAGAGAATACTAAATTAATATATTTAAAAGGCACATCTCTATCACTTCCCCAATGAATATGTAACAGAGCTCTCATAACATTGAGAAATTTTTTACACCCAAGAGTCAGGTCGCTAATATGTGGGGTCCATGTTGATTTTTTTGTCGAAGATAAGACCCAAGAATCTTGAACTTTCTTTGTCATCTAGAAGTTCACCATCCAGTTCAAATCTAGGTTCTTGGTGGAGTTTCTTCAGTCTACAGAAGTGAACATAGTGTGTTTTGGATTTTGAAAACCTCATTCCCAGTAGCTTTGCCTGTTTCGAAAGTTGGTCTAATGTTCTTTTTAAGGTAGTTTCAGTATCTTTTATTGATGGAACTGAGTGAAATATTGTCAGATCATCAACATATAAGCTTGGTCATTTCTTTACGTTGAATTATCGAGCAGATGTGCGACTCGCCTCCTATTCCCTTTTAAAATTCCAAGGGTTGTTCCCCCACTGCTCCGGGGTTGAGGTGACGATGCTGTAAATGGGGAAGAAGATGTTCCCCTCTCAATGAAAATCGACCTGTCTGAGGGGTTTTTTCGCATTTGCAAGATTAGTATCCAAAATCTCCATGTCAAGTTTTCGATGGCTCACCCTGTATAGAGATGCAAGTAGAGTAATTTGAAAAATACATTTTTCACAAAATTTTTGTTTTCTTTGTTGGGTCAGTTATTTCCGTGATCACCCTGCCCAAGGAGTTTACAGAAGTTGTCTAATTTTATCCATACCTTTCCATACAGCTGACTAAAACAGCTGACTTTCCATACAGCTGACTGAATCGGAATGTTTGTGAACAATGGGTAAAATGTCGTCATGTCCTGTTTTCAAGAAGTACATATTAGTCACCTTTTTGGTCTAGTTTTCCAGCTTTTATGCGATATTTGTCACCACCAAGTACTGTCTTTTAAAAAAATGGATCATTGATCAATCATTGTTTCTAATGATCTTTTCATTATGATCTCCTACCACGTAGTAACGGCTACATCTATCAAGTTAATCATTGTTTCTTTAATTTGTTCCTTTTTCCACTAGAGTCTAGACTTGAGTATTTTCATTACTTTGAAAAAAGTATAATTAGTTAACGTCGTTCATTTTCCTTCTGGCATCAAAAAATCTATCAGGTCCGAAACACTAAACTCAATAAATAACGTTTTATACCTGTATATCGGGGAAAACAGAAATAGAATTGTTATCGGGTCGGGTCAGGATCGTCGTAAATTGGGCCATTTGACGCGAATCTCCGAATCAAGTTTTATTGGCCGAAAAGCCGAAGATATGTGTTTCTCCTTTCCACCACGAGCGCTCTGTGACTGATAGTTTTTATATTGCCGAAGGGTGGAACACCCCGAACCGTCACATGTTGTCTTTTGAAGAGTTTCGCGAATATCTGTTTGGTCCGACACGCTGGGAAAATAAAAGATTTGATGGCTCACATCCAATCAGTATTTAGAGACGCAGCTGACACTTCTGATGGGGTTGTTTTACGAAATATGAACATTTGTCGAAATGTATGATGTCGCAAATATTTACTGAGCTGTCTCAAAAGAATAGCTGACATGGACGAGGGTCATTTTGAGTACAGGGTGGAAATCAAACACCAAGATATGAGATTTGTTGAAATAAATCACTGGCATTCAAAAAAACAACAGGTGATTTTAAATAATATCCTAAATTTATTTACCAGTTTCCCAATAACTAAAATTATTGAGCTAGTTTAGCAGCTCTTAGATAGAAACCATATTAATTACATAGTAAAATAGGGAATTATAGATTTACTCATGATTTGTCTATTTCAACATTATTTTCAATTTATTAAAAATGGAGAGGCTAATTAAAAGAAAACCTGTTGAATCCTTTACTAGCTAAAATTATTAGAGATAACTTCGACAATGAAATCCATAATTGTTGGTCTGTTTTACAGGTACAGGTAGGTAGGTAGTTGAATAAGTTTGTGTAATCCGTCAATTATATTCATCCGCCAATTATACTCACCACTGAAATAAGGTTGAATAATTCAATCTAGACATGGCTATTATTATAATAAATAATAAAAATGGTTTCACAGTTTTCCATAAACCATCTTATAATAACATTGTATTACCTGAATCCTCGACACATCAGATGAAATTACAGGATTAGATAGTATGCTTCACAGATTATTGAATATTTCACTGTCAGAAAGAAATTTTCAGCAAACAAATACATTGCTGTCAGCAACACGGTAGATATTATCAACTCCATTCTTTCCAAAGAATTACAAAGGCAATTCATTCATCAGGTCTATCCCATCGATACTTAACGTCATAGGAGATCGACATTATCTGGTGAACTCATCAATAAGATCGCAAAATAGATAATAATTCATGCAAATTCATCGCCTAGACATGATTTCAGTATTGGATGGATCAAGAGTAAAAAGTTGACTTGTGGTTTGGTTCTTGGCAAAAAGTTTATTTCGGCCAAACGGGAGGAACATTTTCTCAAAGAATGAAAGAACATACGAAAAGTTTCTTGAATGTGGAGATTAATTCCACAACAAAACATATTTGGACAGTAGAGTATGATGTATCACATTTGGGAGAGAAAGTTTCTAAAGTGAATATTTTGGAATGCTTGGATATCGATAGATCTAAATATTTTGAAAATTCACTGAATAAGGAAATAGAAATAAATACTTCTTCTATATTGAATTTTTTTCTGATTTGTGATGCACTATTTGGAACAGTATCTAGTAATGAATATTACTGGAGTTTTAACAAAAAACCGTTATTTTTAACACCTCGACACGTGTTTCAATCACCAAGTGATCATCTTCAGAGAAAAGTCAAAATAAATATACATACAATGCTTAAATTGAAAGGGAGTAGTAGAAAGCAAAAACCTTTCTTTCTCAAACATACAATGTTGTTCTTATTTATACCTGCTTATTTATAGATGCTAGGTATCTGCGTCCCAGTTGTCTTAAGTTAATTTTACAATGTGGAGCTAACAGGTAAATTTTATAATTGAAATATTACTTTAACAAGCTATGTAATATGCTATTAGGTATTGGTCCACTGATATCAATGGTCTTGGGCCTATGAAATGGTTTTGTCGCAAAATATGATGAGCGACTGCTGATTTTTCAGGTCTTCCATAATGTATGTGTGCTGTGTTTCTTATATATTTGATAGATCTTTTAGTATGTTTATAATATTCTGCATTGCATTCCTCACATTTAATTTCGTGAATTGCAGACATTGCCAAATTCTCGAATTTGTCCTCTGAATTTCCTAGAAAGCTCGATAGTGTATGACTTGTTTCAAATGCCATCTCCATACCTAGTTTCCTGAAAATCTTTCAAAAGTTTTTCGTGTATTGGTGGTATGGAACTGAGATATATTTATCTTGGTTTTATTGATTTTAGCTCTTGAAGGAAATACCAGCTAACTCACTTGACAAATGTCATAAATTGCTTATGAAATAGAAATATAAAAATGTACTCCATAGTAACCCAAATGAACAGCTTGAACACAAGCTATCCACAACACAAGATGTTTTCAAAAAACTTTTTTGAAAACATCTTTTCTTTTGAAGAGATTGGTTGTTTTCCATCTGTTTTGCATTTGTTTATACCGCAGATATATTAAATTTTCCTAGTAGGGCAAAACCTTTTTGGGGTTGTTCTCAGAGATATGCCCTTTCTAATTTCTTATTGATTCCTAACAATTTCAATTTCTTTTAGATCATAGACAAAAGCTTCATAAAAAACGCTGCAGAACAATACTTCTGACAGACCTCGCACAAGTACCTATCTGATTAAATTCACAGGTACGATGCTTTAGAGTAATTTTTTCCAAATGTATTTGACACTTTCAACTCCCCTCAAGATCTCTGAATATTTCATGTCGTATTTTGTTACTTATTTCGTCCGGAAAAAATTCATCTTGCCTGTCTAGATGATAGTTCACCACTCTCCGATTCTTCTCAGAATCCACCTGGCACTCAAATTTCAAGAACGATCAAATGCGGTTTGTTTCCTATGGATCGGTAGAAAAAATGCAGTCTTCAAACGAATAAATTATACGTTTGAATCACCTCAGGGCAACCGTCGATAGAGTTCGCCCATTTGCATATTCATGAGGAACCGTACTTTTGCTTCAGATATAAAAATGCTGATTTTTTATGTGGTGCATACATGCAAGTATTTGTGAATTATGGAAACCATGAATTCCAGTCCATCCGAAGTGGAACGGGTTGTGCCGAAGGTTTTGATTTGATTTGGAGTGCTGTGATAATAATGATAATGATATATCCAACAAGTACAACCATTTGGAAAAAAAATAAAATTATGGATGATCCTAGTACTGATACCCAAATCAAAAGGGTGATTGAAAATATCAGCATCAATACTCAATAGAGACTCTAGATCAGTGGTCGCCAACCTCTTCAATGTGTTGAGCTACTTTGTTAATTTTGGAATAAACAGCGAGCTACCCACAAGG
>WOGP01009469.1:0-10727 GCA_015342065.1 Leptinotarsa undecemlineata | reverse complement strand
ACTTCTGAAGAAAATTTGTTTGTATTGTCTTCTGACAAAAAAGCTGTGAACGTAGTATATAAATACATATTGTAGTATATTAAGTATCAATATTGCACCTGTATGGCAAGCTTATGTAGGTGACCTTGTAATTGGCAAGGTCCACGTCGGGAAGGGTGGCTTGTAATATCCTCCAAAGACCGATGGACATTGTTCACAGTGATGCCAGCAAAATTTTAATAATTCCCTTCACGAGGGGGAGACAAATGGACGATTTAAGGCCAATTTCTCTCCATGGTGGGGTAATTTCATTTGAACGGAGGTGAAATATCTTGGCATTGTCCTTGACAAAAAACTCACTTGAAACGCTCACTTGAAGAAAGTTTTACACAAAGTCCCTATGGACATGTCGAAAGTTTTGTACAAAAATTTGGGGTTTACGTCCCAAACAAATCAATTGGATTTATGTGATGACTGTCAGACCAATGTTCACTTATGGTGCAATTGCCTGGTGGACGAGAACTTTACAGAAAACGGCCTAGGCAAAGCTCTTTGGCTTACAGAGACAGGCTTGTGTGGTGTCATCAGTACCACACCGTCAGCGGCCATAGAGATCCTTCAACATCCACCTACTCTCCACATTTTTCTGGAGAGAAAGATTAGATAGAGTATTTATAGGCTTGTGCACATTTCCAATTACACATATAATTTCAATGCAGAATGCATCTGACTGTTGGTTGACACTGGAAGTCACTACATTGCGGAAATGACCTCTGACTTTATGCCTCCAACTTTCAACTACGAACTGTTCCCGAGTAGAGAAAACTGGATCTTTCGGGAAAAAAAATATTGAGAACAGATAGTTGTTGGTTCATAGATAGATCAAAAACACCTTCAGGTTCTGGTGCAGGTGATTTCAGTCGCAGAGCCAGGACAGAGATATCAACATGCCTAGGAACCTATAAGACTGTATTTCAAGCAAAAAATTATGCTAATTAATTGTGTGGGGAGAGGATGGAAGAATCCAACCTCATACACAAGTCAAAATAAATATTCTTGAACAGGTAAGCGGCGTTAGAAGCTCTTGGCACCTACCAAGCAACATCTAAATTGGTAGCGAATTGCCAAAAACGAGTAATCTCGATAGAAAAACTCAACAAACTGTCTCTGGTCTAGATTTCTGGTCATACTGGCCTGAAAATGCATTGTTTACAAGATACAAGTTGTTACATTTTTCTGGAAGCTGCTTTTTATATTGATATTGTCAATATATCTTTTTCGAATTTGATAATATTTTGCAATGTCATTTCAGTGATGAGAGTATATTCAGTCTTGATTGGATACAAATATAATCAAGTTTTGTGGCTAAGGTATACAGTTTAGCCAATATTATTGACCAAAAAATGTACGCCACTGTCGTTTTTTTGTAATATTGGGTTTTGTTTCGGGTAAGATAACTGAAAATAGAACTTTTCATCCCATGATTTGCTTTTAATGAAAATAAATGAGAACAAAAAATGGATACAAAAACTAGCCTGCTAGATAGGCATTTGAAGAGAAAAAACTGATTGTTTATGAGTTTTGCCATTCGCAAAGGTGCATGTATTGTGACAACGAATATTCACAATATCATCACAGAAACAAAACATTTCAGAAAAATTTTGAACCCTATATGTCAGAAACAATGCATATTCAGGTAACATGTTATTGTGAGATTTCCACTGCACAGTTCACAAAATAGGAACACGCGTTTTGCTATACATTAAAATATCATTGCCAAGCGTTTCCATACTCGCTATTTTAAAGAAAAAAAAGTGTGGTGGTTTTGTTAACTGTCCAGTAGAAATGTCATAATGAAGTGTTACAATAAGTTATGGATCAGCAAATTTCATAACATATAAAAACAATGCAATTCTGAATTTATATTCATATGAACTTTCTTCATAAAATCAGTTCCTGAATACACCTTGTTTCCTTCCTTCTCAAATTCTTTTAGAAGAGTAATGAAAAGTGCACGAAATTATATACACCTCAAATCAATATATTTGGAAATTTAATGAATCAATCATCCATTACAATTTTCAAGTCGCCATATTTTTAAACCAGTCTCAAATATATGAAATTCATACTTCAGTGAATCATCATTTATCTACTTGGAAGTTTCTCATTAGTCAGTGGGCTATACTTGAAGACTGGCAGTAAACAAATCTAAAGCACATGAATCTTCAGAGGAATCGGGCAAATTACGGATGTGCAGTTGGTTGGTACCTCATCCACTTGTCGGATATAATTCAACGCCCTTCGTGGTATTAGCCAGGGGAATAGTGGTTTTCTGATAGGCGTCAGTCCATTAAACCTACTGTGTAGGTATATCGAGACTGGCTTGAACGTTTGAAGTTCATTTGCTTTAGATTTTTAATTATTTTCTTATTCATTTTTCTATCATTTAATTTTTAGTTGTTTGCCTATTTTCATATTTTTCAGTTGTCATTGACATCTTTCCTCTTGATTATTCTATTCCCTTCATTATAATTTCATTTCACGTTTTATTGCTTAATATCTTTGATATTTCAGCTATTCATATAAATTTTTTTTGATCTTTCGTAGATTTCAAATGATATTAGAGTAATATCAGACAATTGAAGTCAAAACCAGTAAAACTATCAGTTCAAGAATCACATCCGCATGACAAGTAGTTTTATTGATATCTGGGAAAAACAATCTCAATTAATACGGACCGAAGTATTTGCCGGAATTATTTCAATGGAGTTAATGAAAACTTCCATTTGTTAATCTACTCTTTTCGAATATTTCGTGTTGGGAATGTTGGGGATACCTCAGGGACTGCGAGGCTGCTTGGAAACCTGCTCACCACCCCTCTGATATAATACAAAAAGAGATCCCCTAAATGATATAATGTAATTATGTTTTTACATTGCAGTGTAAGATTAAGAGCTGTTAGCCTAAAAGCTCGAGAGTTTGTATAATGTATCATCATGAATAAATTCCAGCTGAATTTTTCAATGTTTTTATACATATTACTATTTGTAAAAACATGCCCATTTCCAGTAAAAACCGCAAGGCAATTTAGCAGAAAGAATGAATTGAAGAATTCAGAAAAGGTAGGTATTCATTATTTAGGAAAAAAAATTGGTTTTCTTCAACTACATTAATATACAGGGTATTCAGGCGTAGAAAAGGCGATAGTTCAAAAAAATAGCGGAAGTCAGCTATTATTCATATTTTTGTTTCACAGTCGAATTTCAGAATGTCCAAGATTAAAGTAGTCATTTGATTTCAATTTGATACATCTCAACTTTGGAATGTGAATTTCATTGAATTTCCTTTAAATTTCATAATATTTCAACTCCAAACTCACAATTTTACAAAATATTGAGTTCAAGCTTGGAATTTACCAAAATATGTAGTCTCTCTACGCCTCCAAAATAGAATATTCTTTAATATTCAAATATTATTTCTGAGTAACTTTTTAAAAACAAAAATATGAAAATTAGACGTGGAGGTTCTAGAATTTTGGGAAAAATACATCTTTTTGAAACTTTTGTATGAACCCAATTATTTTTGTGATATGCACTCAATCATTTCGAAGAGAGATGTGATACGTCATTTTTCTTCAATAAAATGAATCTATTTTTTTGAATTCGCATTTCACTTTTGAGATTTCTTTAAAAATATAAACTAACGGTGTTTTAAAAATGAATGAAAATAACTTATTTCAATTCAATTCATGTAACTCCAAACACAAACTAATTCAGCCTACATGTAAACAGAAAAGATTATTGTTAAAATTAAGAAAACGATGTATTTTCAATCTGCTCTTATAAAAATATTAATTTATTGTGGAAATTAATTCCACAATTAAAAGGCGCACGAAAGTAACACCTGAAATCGTTGGATGTGGTCGAAATATGATACAAAGGCGTTTCAAACAGAAATATTTGAGATGACCAAGTTGTTCCCAATTGTTCGTACTCTCAACTTGGAATCTTCCTCGAGTAAATTTGAAACTGCTATCCAAATGTTGGTGCTTTAACAGTATGTTGCACTTTCTCAATATGATTTTAAATTTTTCTTTTCACACTAACTTCTAGAAATATCAGTTCATCCTCAATATTTATATTTATAGAACTCTTTTGATGAAACCGCTTGAGTTTCAACGCGTTTCCATTAGCAAATCCATATACATGTATTCCATCCATAACTAAAAACTCAGGACGATATATTTCTAGGAGAAATTGATTTTCGGGAAAGAATTTTTTTTGACTCTCTACTTCTCCATCCTAATGTTTTTGACGCAAAATGTGTTTCTCAGCAGATAACTTTTTGAACCTTAATGATCCTCAAATTCAAAACAAATCAATGACTTTCATTTTTCCATGACCAGACACTGAACGTAAAAAAGAATACCATATTTGCTCGAAAAGAAATGAGGATATCCGATTTAGTTTTAATTTGCAGAAAATGTAGTGACCACCGTATCTTTTTTCTTTTTAAATGACTTATTGCAAACTAAGTTGACACCAGAGGGAAGAATTGAAAATTATACATGTGTTACAGTTAACGGTTTGATACTTACTGTAAAAGGTTTTACCAAAACCTCGACTTCTAATTTACAATCATTTTATACTATTTGTGGCAACCATTCACCTATATAACCTATTCTACGGGGTGACTTATATTGGTTATTCAACACTGAAATCAACTACCTGGAAAAACCAGATATAGCCATTGAATTATTGAGTTTCTGCGAAAATAGATAAATGAAGTAATGATTATTACATAGTAATAATTCTAGGAGAGAACTGAGTATGAATCAACAAGAACGAAATTCGATTTTTCATGATACATTAGGAATTGTTTAATTTGTGAATTGAGGTTAAAGTTGAGTTTCAAACTTCTCCCCTGGAAATGAATGTGTTTGAATTTAAAATTGAGTTTATTTTTCAATTCTGGAAACTGTTTTATGTTCTGTTATGCGTGCTCCAAATATTATTCCAGTTTGACCTATGTAACACAAAGGGCACAATAGACATGATGATTTATAAACAAACTATTTTGGAAATTAATTTGTGCTGTGTTTTTTCAAACGTGTACTTTTCATGTATACGTTTGAGAAAAATATTCGCAGTCATATCGAAGTGATGAAATAAAATTTCCATAAAAAATTTTTGGACATATGTTCGTATTTAGTTTTTTCATCAGTTTATCATCGTTTAGGTCGATGGTACACAGATGTTTAGCTGAAAAAAATTTCCAAGATGAACTGAAATAATCAAGCAAATTGCAGTGTACAATCAGGTATCAATTTCTTTAACAGAAAAGATATCAGGTAAACCTCCAAAACACTTATGAGTAAATTATAGCCAAACTACCAAGAACACAATATAGTTAAGTATAGTAGCATCAACTACTCAGGTAAACTTTCAGAGAATATTCAAAATTATTTATCTAAATACAAAATATCAACAGTTTATAAGTAATGATAATCCGGGCATAACTCTGTTCAAGACAAAGCCCAAACGGGATAGAATGAAAAAATCAGGTATATATAGAATAGAGTGTGGCGAATCCTCTGCAGTATATACAGGCCAAACCGGTAGATATTTTGACGTAAATTTGCATGAACACGTCTGTTTGGACAAAAAATCTACAATGTACGAACATCTTCAAGAATCAAAACAGAAGATAAGTGAAGATAACCTCAAAATCCAACACATATGTAATAAAGGGAAAAAATGAATTCATTGGAAGCCATGAAAATTAACAAATTAATTAAAAACCGGAAATATATACCTCTAAACGAGCAACTCGATTTATGTAGGTCTCTACTAATGAATTTATGAGTTTAATAAACCCTATAATCTTCAGTGTTGAATTATAAAGTTGGCACCCTGGTTAGTTCAACTACATGGCGTTCAACTACCGGTCCTTCCATCTCACCTGAAAACTTCCAATATAACTGAAGTTTTCAAACTTCACATTTCAGTTTTATACTTGATAATGGGGTCAAACCCAAAACCGGTCGTATAAATACAATTAACGAGACAAAAGTATTTTTATTCATTTCATTGAAATTAAAACAGAATGTGATAAAAAATGTCATGTACATATACCGGCATAAAAATATTCATCACGTTTATTGACAAGCTGTCATTACTATAAATAAAAAGCTATAACAATGCAACTCTCTGAATATCGATGAAACGCATTATTTTTCGAATATACATATTCATCCCTGTGACAGTTTTTTCTGCTATATCTGCATCTACGGAACGGAACGATCGTTCATGATTTATTTCCGGGATAAAAACCAGGAATCTCGCTTCCAATTTATGGTAATTCTCACGTTATCCTTCACTTCCACGTTCCGTATTGCAACGTGGAGCAGAAGGTGTAGTTATAGTCACGTAATTCATAGTGATGATATGGCATGATAAGTCTCCACTTCCTTCGAAGAGAAATTATTCCGAATTGCTTCTTTTTTATATGAAGAATATGTGAAACTCATAACTGTGGTATTCATATTGGGAAAATATTTTTGACAATTCCTTATTTTGTAAAGACTTTTTTGTTTTGAGAAAATTGAACTTTTCAAACCATTGTCCCTCCGCTTTTCTATCGGAATCCAACGAAATTTTTTTTTGTATTTTTTAAAATTTTAAGCTTTTTCTCGAAATGAAATATGGAGTTATATAGAACCGTGGGTAGCCAGGCTGTTCGATATGGGTGCTTTGTTCACTCACTCGAATTGACTGCCGTGTTGGTCGGTGGTTCAGACCCCAGTCTGCACGATCGATTTTCACTTGTTATTGCCAACCCGTGTGGGAAATCACACGTTAAAAGGTAAGACATAGTTAATCCTTAGCTCGCACAACTTTCGACTTCTGAGTGTTGTCATTTGTAGGGGTGCGACAGCTGGTTAGCGGAAAAACATTTCAAACAGATTTTTTGAATCGGTATTTTAAGTTTGAATGGTAGGGTCATTAGTTTAAGAACTCCGAAAAATATTCCGATCAGGAATATTTATTCAAGGCTTGATTCAAAAGTTGTATTTGAAAAAATGAGTTTGTCTTTCTACTTCTCCCAAAAATTAATCTCTCCTGAAAATCTACCCCTATCAATTTAAATGTTTCCTTGTTCTGCAATCTTTCTATTCTTTAAAAAAATATTTTGTAGGATTAATGGTCCTAACAGATAACGGAATTTTTCTATCTACTATTACTTATTTACTTTACTCTGTACACAACTGATACCTGGGTTGTATTTGAACCACTATAAGAAAGGTGATATAGTTATACAGGTTATACGGGTTGGTCGTCCTTGTTCATCTTTCACTGCCTGAACTATTGTGCATGCTGTTTTTGGCGAGTGCATATAGCTCGGGATGCGGGAGTTGAGCAATCTGATCTGATGCCTGCTTCCATGTAGCCTCGCTGGATACGAAAATGATAGAATCACTTGTGGTTCTGTTATTCCCTAACTGAATGGCATCCCAACTATGGTTCAATCCTAAGGTGTGTGTATCCGTACCGAGAGGATGAATGGCACTAAGCCTATCAGCTGTCTCTTCTTCTACTTCTTCTTCTTTTTGACGTTGAGTCTACAGAGGAGATGGATGTCGTGGTGACGACTCCAACTGACCTCTCTGTAAATTTAGATCAGGAGCGAGAGCTTCCCAACTCTTCAACCCCTGATTCGAAACCTGAACCTAAAAAAAAGGTTTAATGGTGTAGCCAGGAAATGACTAAGTCATCTCCTCAAGAGCGGAGTACCTTATGAAACCGCCTTGCACCAAATTTTTGAGCGGTGTACGCAAAATCTGTCTCAGGTAAAATAACAAAGCCCCATGAGGAGGTTAGCAAACGTTTGCGCTCAAGTGATGATTCACCAAAACCAGAGGCGAACATGCCCTGCACGGGTGAATCTACGGCATCGTCAGGTGTAGCTGACGTGCAAAAACCCTTATATGGGGAAGTTGCCGCGGGTTTCAAGGTGGTATCCAGTCGATAAAAATGCAGAGCATATACTTTGTGCCTACCCCGCTGGGTACCCAATCAGGTATTTAGAGTTCGGCAGAGCCGTACTCTTACCATTTGACCTGAAAGACCACTCACCATACAAACTAATCGGCTTCGTTAAGAAGCTGGGTTCACTTGTTCGAATGTGAATTGGTGTGAGCCATAACAAACCCTTGGAGGTTTTTATTTTAGCTGATCCTACTATTGCTATCTAGAAAACAGTAAGACCTACAAAGACCTACAAAAATTTTCTTACTTCGAGGAACTGATATAATCTCGATCGAGAATACCCAGTGATTGTTTTCGAAACATTTGCCATAAACTAGGATTATCGAATTTCGTTTTTGGCTCTTCATTTCAAATGATATGAAGAAGGTAGGTGAATATCCAATATTGTTCCATATTATAATCTGATATAAACCAATTTGCAATGCGGTGTTTTGTTCATTACAATTCATCACCAATTTAATTTTTTTAAATAGGGACTCTCAGTTTTTGCGAATTTTGTAACCACTGTAATGACAAATTTAGCTGTGTATCACAATACGAATATGAAGTTGACGTATCTTTGAGTTTCAAAACATTGGTTTCTACTTTTTTGACAACACCTTCACTGATGATATTTTTTCATAGACAAACGTCGGCAAACACATACATTATACATACATAGCTGAATTTATTATTATAGTGGCTACAAAAAACGATAAAAAAACTGAAGATCCGTATTTGAAAAAATAAAGTTGATGATGAAATCTAATGAATGAAATGTCGCATTGCAAATAGTTCATATCAGATTATAAGAATGAAACAGTTTTGAACTTCTTTTTTCAGCTTTTCACATCATTCGAAATGGAGGCAGTAAAGCCAAAAAACAAAATTTGACAATTCTAGTTTTTGATGAATATTTCAAAAACTATCACTGATATTCTCTATCTGGGAAGAGGTTATTTTCCAATTTAACGGATCTTATAGTTCTTGCCGTTTCCGGTAAGAGGAATGTCATTGCAAAATTCACTTATCCATTATGGTCAATATCCTGGGTAACATGGGTAACAGTTGATTTCTAACCTATGCCTACCTTTCCACAAATGGTAATGGATTCTGAAATTATTTTTATAAACATAGTTTTGTATTCCCAATTATATTTATCTTGAGTACAGGTTGGGAAAAAATTACCAGCATGTCAGATCAAAGTTATTGGAGTAAAAAATATACAAAATTTTAAATGATTTGTTATTAAACATTTTCAGCTAAATAATGGAATTTATGCGTGCAATTTTTTATGCTTCATCGAGTTTCTCAATAAGGTAAGGTGTTCTGTGAGCTTCTTTTTTAGTACTCATTAGATAAAAAGATACCCCAAATTTTTTTCGCTGAAAAAGAACTCAAGGAAAACAAGAAAGTTGCTTGTGGACTCGTGAGGAGAGTGAAGGGAAAGCAAAAGTTTTAAATGTTATCTTTTCTATATGAGAAGTTAGAGAGGATAAAACTCAAGAAAGTCGAATCAAATTTTCAAAAACCAGTAAAACACTCACAAGGGATACCAAAGAAATTCCAGCATAAATTCAACATGTCAATATGAAATTAAAAATATTTCACCTATTATTTATTAAAAAAGAAAAACCTGCACGTATCATCAGGTTAATTTATAAATCTGAAGATGGAGGCAGATTTCAGCCTCAGAAACGTATAATTTTTTACCATAATTTTTAATATTTTACATACATTGAATTTACGCAGTAACCTATTTTGGTGAACTGAAGAGTTTATTCTTTTCAACAACTATGTTAGGTTCTCCATTATAATTTCATATTTTTTTCAGATTATGGAAGATGAAAATACCTAAAATGGTCGCTGGAAAACTGTTACTTCCCCCACAAAAAAATGATTTTCTTTAATATTTCAAGTACTCGTTTGAAGAGTTTTACTTACCAATGATTCTTGACAGACTTTGCAACCTACTGCATTCAAAATATATGTTTGAAAATATCTTTCCTTTTGGAAATCTAAATTTTCATCTATCCTATAAAAATAAACGTATCACTATTATCGAAGTATCTCCGACTAAAATTATAATTTTCAGTAATGATAAAAAATGCTTGTCCTTACCCTTCACGTAATGCCAGTTAAGAAAAATATAGTGTGAAACAAAACCACCCTTAGTTATTTGGGTCTCGACTTAATTAAAACCATAAATAAGAAAAGTGAAAGTTAGTAATCTCGTTAATTGCCCTAGGCGCCTACAGAGAATTATGCGCAACCTTTGTGCCTAATAGGATTCTAAATATTTCGCACCACCTCATTATTCAGTTCACCATGCACTATATTTAACCCTTAGAAGGCTGAGAGAATTTACATTCGTTTCTCCTTTGAAAAGTATCGACAGGAATGTTGAAAATTCGCAATAAAAATAGACCTGAAACAATTGAAGGGGTGAGTGGATGAAAGATGTATGTAACAAAAACCTAGTATTGAGATATTTGACCTTGAAGTTGTCATGCTGAAACTTTTTTTGTATTAATGTTTTTGAAGTCCTATGTGAACCATAATATTCCTAGGTATGTTAAAAGTGCGGTAAGGCAAAAGAAACGATTGAATATCTGCTGAATAATAAAAAAACAAGTTTCTTTGTACATACCTCCTTCTTCCTCAATTATTTTTTCATAATTGCATTTGTCAGAAGGGACGAAATGGGTAAGTGCATGCAAT
>WOGP01009468.1:0-10727 GCA_015342065.1 Leptinotarsa undecemlineata | reverse complement strand
CCCTAGTTGTACTGGGTCGGCGTACCCCCAGATGTATTTAGACCTGGGTAGGTTAAATACGTCGAAGGAGGCCGGCTAGTTGGTCCCTCGCTGATGTAGTGTACGAATTCTTTCAAAGGTAGCCCTAATAAGGGCAGATTGGAACTGAAAAGTTCCTTTGTTTTAATCGAAGCTTCCTTCGTTTTATAACTCCGGGAATTTATGTCTCCTTTCTGGGTATTTCTCCTCTCTCTACACGTTGATCTCGAGCTCCCAGAGCTTAGTCCAATTGGGCTGGCCTCGGGTCTTGAAAAAGACCTACTCAAATTCACAGCCTCAAAAAGGCATTTTTTCGTATAATCGAATTCACTTTGGGAAGTAATTTGTGTTTATTTTGTTTTTACTTCCCAAATCTCGGTTTTAAGACGACTGCAGCCGTAGACTCCTTTTACAATTAGTCCTAACTCAAACCAGCGTCCAACAATTCTCTCTATTTATTAACTTGGTCGAAGTGCGCTCTACTAAGTTCAGAGCTAGAATGCCCCGATCATACAAAAACCCGTCGTATTTATTCATCCGCGCCGCGCGCGAGTAGGCTCCGCCCACCTGGTTCTGCGCTTTAGCCTCATTTCCATTTGTCGATAAAAATCTACCTGTTGGATATTGGTAACACCAGAAATAAGAGTGAGGTTCAACATCTCGAACTTTATTGTTTGAGAGATCTTTCATCTGGAGAACTGAGTTTATGTGGAATGGGTTTCCTAAGAACGTTTTTCCAAATGGATTTATTCTGCAGCAATTCAAATCCAATGTTAATCCTTACTTGTGTTTTGTTTTTGAAAAAATGGTTTTATCAAGGCAACGCAACATGTCACAATTTACTCGAAACAATGGCAAACCTACATGAATTGAACTTTGACCTCACAAAAATGCTCAACAGTGTGAAATTTGTATTTCATCAGTTCGGACTGCCATTGTCTAATATAATATAAATTGATTTGAAATCCCTGAAAAACATTGACGAGATTAACCGAAAATAATAATTTTAATAAACATCAAATTGAAATTACAAAGAAATAACATGCAAGCTTCTATCAAAAAATTTAAATAAAAATAAAAGCCGAAAATTGAAAAATATTATTAATAAAAAATTAAAAATAAAAATAAAAAACTATCCACAATCGTCTTCAGGTGATAACTGACGATGGTGGATACTGACAATCGAAACGTCGTGACGTAACTTGGTTTGGAATCTTTAAATTTTCAGTTTTTTTTGTTAATAATATTTTTTAATTTTGAACTTTTATTAATATTTAAATTTGTTATTTTCTGATTGCAACTTTCATGTTATTTCTTTTGTAATTTCAGTTTTTCGTTTGATAAAATTGTTATTTTCGATTAATGTTTTCAATTTTTTTCAGGGATTTCAAATCAGTTTATATTATATTAGACAATGGAAGTCCGAACTGATAAAATACACCACGAAACATTGTCAACCACCTTCAAACAAAGGTGTGAAATTTCTCTCGAATGGAAACGTCATTGATGAGGCCTATTTTGAGGCAAAATATTAATCGCTCTACAAAAGTGGTTTTAAAATATCAAAGCAGCACTGGAATGATTGTTTGGCCCTTGATGGAGATACTTTTGATGAATAAACCCAATTTTTTATAAAAAAAAACGCGTTTCCTTTCTCAGGTCAGGGACTTTTCAGCACATGAGAATTTTCAAAATGTTTTTTGAGACATTGAATGAGTCAACTCATAAGTGCCCCATTTGCTAACGAAAATATACGAATTCAGACAGGCCAGTACGGACTTCTGAAGCAAAGAATCATCAGTACATACAATCTGTCTAAGACAGATTTTGTGTACCGACAATGGAAACGTCGTGAAGTGAGTTGCTTTGATATTCTGTTCAGTTGCGATATTTCAATCATTCGTTTGAAATACAGAGCTCAAACACAATGCATTTGTGATTTAACATCAGACAGCGCTGTCCAGACTTGGTATCATCAATGGTACTAGGCTGAACCAGAAATGCATTGCTGGACTCGACTACCCTTCAAGAACAAGCCTGAGAAAACAAGAATAACAATACTCCTTATGCCGACGCTATCTATGGGGTTGTCAGAGAACTCAATTTTCAAATATCAAACGAGGCTTCCCAAGGTGATCAGTTGCGAAGCTAAACATTGACATCAACCACTGTAGAGATCAGTCCTCTGTCGAGATCAGTCCTCTGTCTCTCTCTCCAGCTTCAACTGGAAGACAACCGATTAAGATGTAGAGCTCAAACATAATGCATTTGTGATTCAGTACCAGATAGCGTTGTTTCGACCCACAACAGTTCTCATCAGTGGTGCGAGTCTCATCACCGGTTAGACGATATACAATGAAAATCAAATGTTCGGCCTCGCGACTTGACGGTCCATATAATGAGTGGAAAAACCACCCAAGCCAAGCCAACCAACTCATCATCCCATAGATGGCGTCTTCGCATGGAGAGATGTCGCTCTTATCATTCTACTAGTGACCCGCCCCGGTTCCGAATGAGTGCAATGCTGGTAATAAATACAAATTCACCCACCGGAAATTTGAGGTTATGGGTAAATAGTGAGAAAAGATGATTTTGTTTCATGGAAGCTCCTTGCACCTGTGTTGGAATATTCAACTACATAAAACAAACCTACTTACGAAATTTCAGTCTTCAAAAATATAGCGGTGCAGAGAAACAGTGATGAAAAGGTAATTTTCATATGTAAACGCCCCCGTTTAGGGCGCCACAGTTGGAATATCCAAAACTCTCTTCTTATTGCACATATACATCATAAAATGAACCTATATACCTGGTGACTCAACAAGATTCTCTCGGTCCATTCCTATTATTCAAAAATGTTCTCGCATTCTGGGTGATTCTACCGGGCGTGGCTAGCCAGTTGAACAAAATTACAATTTTGTTCAACTGGCTATCAACCGAATTCCATTCGCCCCCAAAGTTATATTTTTTCAAATAGAACACCCATTATATGAATACGTCATTCGTTTCCATACTTTTTCAGCTCCCTAAGGAATTTTTGTTTTCGAATTTCCATTGCGGAATTGCGGAGTTATTCCAGAAAAACCTATTTTGCAAACAATATTTCATTAATTCATCACCCGCATGTCTACAGCAATTAAGTGATTTTTTGTAGAAATACCAATTCTAGTCGACTAACTAGTCAACACCACTATGATAATTTCTGGAATCTCAACTTTTGGAAACAATACATATGGTGCTCGGTAAAACTGGTCAAGTTTCATTCATCTTCAAACAGACATAATTCAACTTTTTCAAATGGAACACCCAGTATTTTTCATTTGAATCAAATGTTTAGAAATTTCACTACATTTTTATCACAGGTATACTATACGAAAAACTGTTATTTTATAAATTATATCAAGTTTCAATAACAAAAAATGTATTTTCTAACGTTCACTTACTCAAATTTGTTTTTGAATATTTAAACTAATCGCTAGTACATTACCATTTCTCACACCATCTAGTGATACTTATCAGCAGTCTCAACGGTGAGAAATACGTAAAAACACCTGAAGAATATTTATACTGCTTTTTTCTTCAAAAACCCAGTTATCCATGACTGACCTTAAAAAATAAATCCTAGAATTTGTCAATAACGCCATGTCTTGAAGTTTTCTTCGCGTGTAGATTGAATCATTTTCATTATGAACTGTGTATTGGAAGATATGGTGCAAATGGTCTATGCTTTGGGAAAAAGTGACGGAAACTGCCTTCTTGCATCTAGAATTTACAACGAGACGTTCCCCGATAGAAGAGAACCAGATGGAAGGCATTCATTTAGAACTCTAAAAACAAGATTTGAAAGAATTGATAATGTCAATCACGAGAATTTCGAACGTATCTACCCTGTAATAAATGAAGAGAAAACATTTCAAATTGCTCTTCATCGTTTTGAAAATCACCATGTTATCCGAAACCAGAGCAGGAAATTAGGATTTTGTCAAACCAGCGTGTCTTGAATGTTACGAGCAAACAAATTTCATCCTTACTACATGCAATTGATGCAAGAGTTAAGAGGAAGAGATTTAGAAAAACGTGTTCAATTTTGCCGATGGGGCTTAGAAAAAATCAATCAGGAAAATGACTTTTTCGATTTCGCGTTATTTTTTGATGACGCGACTTTTCATGAAAATGGAATTGCAAATTGCATGATTATTTATTCATTCATTCATTCAGCCACATTAAAGAGTATTATTTTATTTGTGGTAGGTCCAGGACATTTCTGATTTCCTATTATTCAGAATTAAATTGGGTGAGGAGTGCTCCCCAATAACATGTGTTGTAGTGATGTGTTTGTTATGACACTAAGTATTTCCCCAGGAACTCTACCCAGCCTCCAAATACTCCCCCGCCGAGTAGAAGCAGTGTGACATCAAATATTTTCGAATTAATATCTTGAACTTATGGGTAGGTAGTTCCTTAATATGCACTGGCAATTTATTATATAATTTTACGTCTAAGTTATTCCGTTCAGAAGTCCATAAACGACGTCTAGTTGGTCCAATCAGGTTACAATTTCAACCACCACCTTCGAACAAAAGTTACAATTGCTTGTGGTATAATTGTGATATGAATTATTTTTCTTTATTTCTATGAATATCCAGCAAACAATTGAGGATCTAAATACACGGTAAGGTGAGTATTTTTACGTTTTTAAATATGTGGCGACAACTGTCTCTATAATCGGCTTTAGATATTATTCGTTAAGCTCGTTTCTGGAGCCTAAACATTCTTACAGAGTCTACAGCGTTTCCCCATAGAGTTACACCGTAATTAATGTGAGAGTGGAATAAGCCAAAGAAGACCGTTTTCAAAACTGCCAGGTTAGCAAATCTATTCAGTTTCCGTAATATGAAGAGATGAGTTCAATTTTTCACTTAGGTGTTCAATATGCGCTGACCATTTTAATTTGTTATCCATAACAATTTCAAGTAGTTTAACTTCTGAATTGTTGAAAATCGTATTGTTGGTTGAAAAAACCATATTCTGAGTTTTGTTTTTATTAAGTTTCAGGCGAGAACCATGTTTCAGCTTTTCTTAAAAAATCATGCGAAATTTTTTCTAAATGATCAAGTTTCTTGCCAGAAGCATAAAGGGAGCAATCATCTGCATAAAAAATACATTTGATTGGACACATGTGATGAAATATGTTATTGATATAGACAATGAATAAAAGTGGGCCAAGGATGAAACCTTCGGGTACCCCAAAATGTATTATTAAGCAACGGACAAAACCCATTTTGTTCGTTGCCTGAACCATCAACAGCGTTGGTCACTGAATGTTTGGGGTGGAATTCTCAGAATAAAAGTTATCGCTTCGTATTTTTGGGTGGGTATCTCACTGAAGGAGAATACGAAAAGTTTTTTCAACATGAGTTTTAGAATTTATTGAAAGGGGTTCCATATGGAACAAGACTTAGAATGTGGGTACAAGACGGTGCAACATCACATTCAAAAACTGAGGTACGGGAAAATCTAAACGATCACCATCATAGCCACCCAGATCACCTGACCTGACTAAAATGATTTTTTATGTGGGTATATCAAATGGATTGTCTAACAAACTCCTGTAACATCTATAGAAGGCGACATTAAACGAAAAATCACTAGAGCTTTCAGGGAAATTCCAGGGAACATGCTGGAACGTGGAGATAATTCGTTTAAAAGAAGACTGACATTGTGTCATTTTGATCATCTCTTGGACTCACCTACTCGATAAAAAATTCAGGCGTTATTGTTTATTTTGAAAAAAATTTGACTAAGTCAACGTAAATCGATGACTTTTTTGTGGTTTCAACAATTAATTAAACTGGGTATATTTTTGTAAAATACCTGTTTTTGTATAGCATACCTCAAATAAAAAATTAGGTGAAATGTTGAAATATTTCATGAAAATGAAAAAATACAAGGTGTTCCATTTGAAAAAGTTGTTTTATGCATGTTTGGACATGAGTGAAATTTGACCGGTTTTACCGAGCACCCTATATATTTTTCCTGGAAGTTGAGATTCCCAGAATTATTATAGTGATGTTGAGTAACTATTCCTAAAAGATCCACTCAATTGCTGTAGACATGTAGGTGGTGAATTGAAAACATATTGTCTGCAAAATAGGTTATTATGGAATAACCTGGCAATGCCGCAATGGAAATCCGAAAACAAAAATTCCTTAGAAAGCTAAAAAATATGGAATCAAATGACGTATTCATATTCTGGGTGTTCTATTCAAAAAAATATAAATTTTGTAGGCCACGCTTGGCTGAATCACCCAGAATGCTAGAAAATTATTTTAAAAGATAGCTTTCATTGATATGACTGTGATGATAACAATAGACCGAGGGAATTTTGTTGACTCACCCTTTACAAAATTTCAGCCTCCGAAAATATAGCGTTACGGAAAAACAGTGATGAAAAGGTAATTTTGATATATAAACGCTCCCCTTTTACCTCCACGGGGGCTCCCTAGTTGGAATATTTGAGAATTCTAAGTGCGTATCTGAAATCTAAGAAACACTTGTATACCAAATTTTATTTTTTTAGACCAACCAGTACGGAGAAACAGAGATGAAATTAATTCATTTTCACAATCAATATCTATTGTTTTCCATTAGATTTCACAACAATTTGTTTTCCTTCCAATACAACCAAACTTTTTCCCATTAGGAGTTTTCGTTGTCTCCTCATGGGTTTTCAGACATGTAGTACATTTTCAAAAAGTTTTCTAAATTCCTCATTTGTCTGTAAGAATAATTAAATCCTTCTGCCCCTGAGAGTTTATCCAAGCCAAAATGTACGAACAAAAAGCTAATCAAATTCTTGGAGAGAATATATTTCTCTCTGAAATGTGCCCCACATTAAACATCAGCGAAATAATACCAGCAACAAACAAGTCTCATTTAACGTGGAAAGTGTGGTATATAAAAGAAGGATAAAGTCGGTTTACTCCTTACATATCATCCACGCCGTGTAGATAATGTTTATGGGGCATTTGGAGCCAGTAAAAAGACATTATATTATTCGATAAGACCAGGCGTCTTCCGATTATTTTTAAGGCCGGATAAATTCGGTGAAGATCAGGAACAAAAGATATATGGAATCGATTTCGGTCATTTTCTGAAGTTTGGGATTTTCATACACTGTAGAAAGTTTCTATCACGAATTTGGTTGACCTTTATTTCGAAGAAATAACAGTTCAAAAAATTTTCCTTTTTTGAACTGTTATATCTCGGGGAATTCTCATTCAATTTGATCGAAATGACCGCCATTTGAATCAGTGCGCTATTGTCAACGTAACACAAGTCGATTAATTTCATCATCATTCGGGATTCGAAAAAGTAGACAAAGGCCGTTTTTGCCTAGTCCTGATTGGCGAAGGTTCTACCGGTGGGGAAGTTATCTAAGTGCTTGGAAAGATGATAGTCAATTGGCAAGAGGTCTGGGGAGTATGGTGGACGAGATAGAACTTCGACGCTCAATTCGTCCATTTTTCGGATGGTGATTTGTGAAACGTGCGAATGGGTGTTGTCGTGGAGCATAATCGGACTTCTTTTGTTGACCACTGCCGGCTGCTGATAACGCAATATCGGTATATCGATTTTCCTACGATAGGACTCTGCTGTGATGGTTTGGCCCGGTTGCTGATAGTTATAGTGAATCACAACAGTCACTGACTACCATACAGTAACCATACCCTTCTATTGGTTGGTCTTTGCCTTAAGGAAGTGCCTGAGTGGTTCATTTATGTTCAACCACTGTCCTAAACGTCTCATGTTGTTGTACTTTTCTCGTTGTACACTTTCCATCGTAGGACATCCACCCTTCGAGCTTAATGACCTTTCCAGTTTTTCGCCATCATACGCACCGTTTGTCATGGTCAGTCTTCATCAGGGTCTCCTAATCCTCGTCCTGGATGACTGTAGATGGACCACTGCGAAGCTCATCTTCATGGCGGAATTTTCGGAAAGTAATTTCACAAACCAACATCGAACAATGTATCGAATACTGTCATCCTTGAAGCTGCAATTTGAATCATCGGAAAGGGATGCTCGGTAGATGAATTTTCAACTGAGAATTGTATAATTCGACAATGTAGACGGATGTGAAAGTGATCACTACAAGCTCGTGGCCCAGAAGTATACTTTTGATTTACATCAACATTTCAACATCATAGTTGTACCCTTTATTGACTGTGACAGATTCAGTTTGGTTCCTGTGTTCTATGTCTGATTCGCATATATGAGGAAACATCTTACTTGTCATGGAGTGCACGGATGGCCAAGTCGAGCTGCCAGCAATACGATATAGGTTCTTCGTATGCGTTTCAGCCAAACAGTTGAACCAAAGATGGTCAGCTCCGGGAGTGGTATAAATGTCAGCCTTACAACAATGTTGACATCACAGGATGATTTCTGTCGTAGGCTGTCGGAGACAGAATAAGGAGATTGAGGGTGGAAATTAAATTACCTGGAAGGAAAAATTGGTCAAATTAGCATGCTCTTTTGTTTATACTCGAAAAATGAATCCTTACCGTAGATGATGGATGGCCTTATTAGATTAGACTGTGGAAACCGAGGTATATTACGAATATCCCCAAAACAGTGGGTATGTTATACCTTCAGATAACAAATGATAATATTTACTCGTGTTTTCTATTTTGATTTCAAGAATCCACAAATGTGTTGAGCTGAAACATTTGCTCAGGAAAAGATAACCAAACTTTGTCTTGATAAGAATGAAAAGTGAACCATTTTTTCCTTTGTAGATTAGGATTTTTGCTCCAAGGTCGAGCGTATCTGACTATCCTGAAAAACATGGAATTTGATAACAAGAAATGATTAACTGATGGAATGAATGTTTATACAGGATGATTGCTATGAATTCATTTTTCAGAATATTTGTACTTATCATCAGTATTGAATGCAATTTATTATTTGGTATATATTTTGTGATATATCAGAATAAATATAATTATATATTAAATGTGTGTTGATATTTTATTTTGGAATGATACATGGAACCGGAACCGACTTTTCAGGCTGTTTCGCAGCGCTTTGGTTCAATTTTAATTTCTACGGAAGAATTGGCCGAAAATCACCACAAGACATCATAGTAATGAGCTGAAAAGACGCAAAAATTGAGCATTCAGAAAAAATGAATCATAGTAAACAGTATACAAAATTGTCTATTGATCCATATATACTGTCAAATATAGAAAATAATCAAGAATTAATTCAGATTCGTTTAACCCTTTCAATACGGATTTGATTTCATAATGGTTTTTTATTGAAATTTGGCAAAATTGTGTAAAAATGGGTTAAATAACAAAAAAATGTCATTTATTTTTATTATAAATAGTTTTTTTTTTAAAGTATGGGACCCTAGTGTCCCAACAGGGTTTTTTTCTGGGATATATTTGTCCCAACAGTGATTTATTTAAGTATGGTATGGTGTAAAACAATCTAAACACAATGGTAAATTACAAATTCAACACAAGAGTTTGGTTCTCTTTTCAATTTTTTTTTTGAGAGCAACGATAGCATCTTCACCGCTTTCAGGTAAATGATCACCTACATTGGTTTGATCCGTCCATGCTGGCGAGTGTCGGCCAACTTTTTTGGTTCTTTTACGTTTGACACCAGTTCTGCCATATGCGATCATTGATTCAGCTAGTTTGACAACATACTGAATAAAGGTATACTTTTTGTAATTTCTTTCTTTGAATATAATAAAAGAGTTATGAACAGCGATCATAAGAGTTTTGTAATGAACTTTTCGCCACCATTTGACAGATTTTCTATTGATATCATATAGAGAGGCCATTTGATCGGCATGGTCCACGCCGCCCATGTATTTATTATAAAACTCTATTGCTTCAGGACAGGGAATTTGTGATGTTGATCCGTCTTACATTTTCCTTGAAACTGATGTTATTACAGGGTTATGACAGTTGGAGATCACAATAAAGTCTTTAGTATCTTGCCATCTAATAGATAAAGTGCCCTGATTACTACATCTTATTTGGGATTCCCTTCTTTCTAGCTTTCCTTCAAATTTTGGAACATCTTTGCGACTTTTCATGCAAGTGCCCACTGCAGCAAATTCAATATCATTCATCAACTTGACTGATGTAAAAAACCTGTCAAAACAGAGAACTACATTTTTTGTTTGGCAAATCGAAGAGGTCAACTTTTTTACCACCCGTTCACCCAGAGTTCCTTCAGAGTATTCAGTTTCCTTACCATTATATATGTTTAGATCATACACATAGCCTGTCAACGAGTCGCATCTTGTCCATATTTTTATTCCACGTTTTATTGGCTTTAGGGGCATGTATTGTTTCAGAGACGATCTGCCTTTGAATTTTGCCATGGATTCGTCGATACTCTGGAACGTTAAGTCGCTTCTTGCTTGACGAAATGTCTTTTTGAAGCATGTAACGAAAATTTCGTTCCATTGCCAAACTTTTAACATTTTGCATTGAAGTAATGCCGGGACAGTAGTCACTTCCTCTCTCAAATTCTAGTGAAGACCGCTTGCGCGAAAAAAGATCGAATATCGATGGATAGGGGGAACATCGGAGAATTTTTACTTCCGCTCGCTCTTGAGTAGCGACCGTTGACGAATAAACAGGTTTGGGCAGAGAACGTAGTGTGAAGGCATTTTCTGGTAA
>WOGP01009467.1:0-10728 GCA_015342065.1 Leptinotarsa undecemlineata | reverse complement strand
ATGACATGTTTGATCGAGACGACATGTTTATCGATCGAGAACAGAAACTGAACTGGGCAATTTGATACGCGATCATGACTATTATGAAGATACGGAGCAAATCGGAGGCGTCCATAACTTGATACGGGGCTTGATACAATACGCAGATACGGATACGGTGACCGGATCGGGCAAATGATACATGTCTGGACCCGCCTTTAGTCCTGATTAAGAACGATCTTCAACCTCCGTGTAAATGGTTTTTAGGGCGTATACCCAGTCTCTACCCTGGAAAAGATGGAGTTTCCCGTGTGGCAGAACTCAAAGTGTCCACTACCAATTCAATTGTTATCTGTTACGGTATTTTATTATTAATATTTTTACTTTATTTTGAAGGTACCTTTCAAAGGGAGGAGTTTAAAATTATGCATATTTATTTTCCATACATTTGTTCAAACCGGCAACAATGTCTAAAATGTCTAAACGACAAGCCTGGTCCCTTAAAAGAGGGAAGGGAATCGCTATTTGTATGTCGAATAATGAAGTTCAGTTCAGTCGACGCTATTTATTTATCACTATACCACACTATTAACAACTGAAAATTCGACATCAGCTCATTCAATTCAAGTAATCAAACATGTATATAGCTATAAAAGGGTGCCAAAAGCTGTCATTTACAAAATTCCACAACAATGGGGTGTTGGACGTTCTGAGAATGGATGGATGACAGGCGAAACCTTTTATGAATATGTTGCTAATGTTTTCATCAATAGTTGTTCGCTAATAACATCCTTTTCGTCGATGGACATACATCCCATTCAACAATGGCCGTTAGCGATTTTTGCAGCAATAATGGGATAATATTAATCTTCTTCATAGCCAAAGCCACTCATATCTTACAGCCACTTGATGTGGCTTTCCGGATATAATTAAAAATGGATTCAGAACATGTGGTCTAGTACCATTTATTCCTGACAATATTAATTTTGATAAATATTTCAAAAGTACACCCAAAAGTTACGGCATAATTGAAGGAAAACCTGACCAAATAATGTTTTTATATTTATTGGAAAAAAAATTTTCAAAGCTTCCGGCGAAACCTGGAAAGGCGCGACTGAAGATACAAGCCTGTACTATTTGTGGCGTTCTCTAAATATAACAAACAATCATCAAAAACATTTCTGTTGATCGTCCATTGTCAGACGTAGAACCGTTTTATGATGACAACGCTAACTTGATAGTATATGAAGGTTATACCTTCAATGAATCAGATATGCAGTTAGATGAAAACGTTACAGGTGAACTAGAAATTACAAAACTACTAGACGGTGAAAATTTGCAATTACCTATAGTTATAATCGTGCCAGAAACAAATGATAACGACATTCAGATGCTCAACGAGATAGACAGTGATAATATCAAAACAATTATTGACATTCCTTTACACCATGTAAATAATAATGAGACTGATGATTTACCAAATAATACAGATAGCAATGAATTACCTCTTAGTGTCGTGGAGAATACTGATGAATGTGATGAATCCCTCAACAGTGTAAATATGAAGGAAAGAGATGAATCTTTGACTAGAACAAATATTGTAGATACCTGTTCGTCCTCAAATAATATTAAAAATGTCTGATGAACACATGGACATTCTAGATAATGAAGCACCACAACTAATGGTAATCTATAATGGAATAACAAGCAACAAGGAATTCGAATCTGTGAAAGAGAGTCTAAAATTGAATGATCATGAAAACATATCTTCCAATGTATCTTCAAATGTGGAAAACAATGTATCACTCGATGTACCATCACCATTTAAAAAAACTCTATTCTGGCCGACACCAAAAACAAATACAACAAAAAGAAAAATTGTTGAGAAAGTTCCGGCGGTCGCATCTAAGAATGGCAGAAATACCTACTTTAAACGAAAAGAAGCGAAAAAAAACATGTAACTACAGAAGAAAGAAGAAAACAAACAAAAGCGGAAGGAGAAAAGAGCTGAAAAGGAAGAGTTACAAATAAAAAAAATTAAAAAAGCCTCAAGTAAAAAAGATAAAAATAAATTAGTTACAAATGACGTTGAAGAAAAAAATGAAAACAGAATATGCCTTCCTCCAGACAAAACATCATCAAAAAAAGTGAAGAATTTTAAAAAAGCACCAGAATGTATGAATACTGAAGAGTTACATATTAAGACTAAGTTATAGTGAAATATAACGGCCAAGCACTACCAGGGAGAATTATCGGTTTACGTGTTTCCAAAGGAAATAAATATGAAGTCTATGAAGAATATGAAGTCTCACACATGGTGAAGAATGGGCTCAATTGGAAATGGCCCCAAAGGGATGACATTCTTTGGTACAATGTGGACGAGGTTCTTCAAAAAATTACGTAACCGAAAATAAATAATACACGCGGGCTTTAATGTGTACCGGAGATTTCTGCTTCAGTGGTTATTTATAAGAAAGTATTTTCCTGGCTAGTAAAATGAAAATCAAAACACTTTCCAACTATCTTACCTTCGTGAGAATGTGAAAATAAAATATAAAAATATGAATGAAAACATCGGCTAATCTTGGTCTTGATTGATTTTTGTCGTTTTTATGGTTTCGGTTTTTATTGAACATGGTTGAAAATGCATGTAAATTACATAATAACAAGTAATAAAAGATAATTCAACCAAAAATCCATTGTAACAAATTAACATAATCATATCTTCAAACATTTCATAAGCATAACTTTCTCACCTATCAAAAGAAATGCTTTAGAATAGATATTAATCAGAGATTACTGAATATAACCCAAATTAGCTGCATTGTGAGGATCAAGAGATAATGAAAATCAACTATGTATAAACATTCAAGAAAGAAAGCACCATTTTTCAAAATAGAGTATAAGGTTTTCCTGAAAGAGAATGAAAAAAAACAATAAAACAATATTCCTGTAACAATAAAACAAACATTCCTGTTTCATCAAATACACCTGTAAAAGTATTTTACTCCAATGTTGGGCTAGTAAAATGAAAATCAAAACATTTCCCAGCTATATTACAACTTTGTGAATATATGAACATAAAATATAAAAACATCAAAAGCTAATCTTAGCCCTGATTGGTTTTTGTCGTTTTTATGGTTATGGTTTTTCTGTAACATGGTTGAAAATGCATGTAAATTACATAATAACAAGTAAAAAAAGATAATTCAACCAGAATTATTTGATTGTAAAAAACTTAAACATTTTCATCTTCAACTATTTCAAAAGCATAAATTTCACACCTATTAAAAGAACTGCTTTGAGGGTTTATGAGATTACTGAATATAATCCAAAATAACTGCAATGTGAGGTTCAAGAGATTATGAAAATCAACTCTGCATAAACGTTTAAGAAAGAAAGCACCTTTAACCAAAATTCTGGGAATAAAAATAAGTCGTGCCAGCAAAACTTTTTATGAATCAAAACAACAGAACCAATACTGTCACTTCATTGAAAAAATAATGAAAAGAATTTCATCCATCAGATTTTTTCTTATATCTGAACTATTTCAAAGATCGCACCAAAGAGGGACAATGATGAATCGATTTCAAAACTTCCAATACCTTAATACTTTCCCCGACAGAAAGCTTAGTGACGTGGTCACTAAGCTTGAGATTGACATCCAGTACTAACTACATAGTAAATTTTGAAGTCGATACTGAAGTATCTACTCAAGACTTCTAGTTCAACAAAAATTGAAACTCCAACCCCCTTGGAGTAGTTATTCATAGAAAAACTTGTACAATGTCGGAGTATTCAACTACATACAACTCATTTTTGAGAATTTGATATAATCAGGAGATAATGAAAATCAACTCTGAAAGCGAGACAAATGATATATCACTTATCACTTCCCGAACTATACTTTATAACCATTCAAGAAAGAAAGAACCATTGACCAAATTGTTCAAGTGTAAAGGTTTTCCTGAAAGAAAATAAAAAAACAATATCCAAACAATATTCCAGTAACAATAAAACAAATATTTCTGTTTCCTCGAATACACCGGTAAGAAAGTATTTTTCTGCAATGTTGACCTGGTAAAATGAAAATCAAAACACTTCCCAGCTATATTACTTTTGTAAAAATGTGAACATGAAATATCAAAGATAATTTTGTGATGAAAACATTTAAAGCTAATATCAGCCCTGATTGGTTTTTGTTGTTTTTTATGGTTATGATTTTATGTAACATGGTTGAAAATACATATTAAAATACATTTTATCATGATATCAACAAACGTAAGATCATTCAATCAAAATTATTTGATCGTAAAATGAGAAGACACTATTCCCCAATATTTCACCAAGTTAATTATTTTTCTTTCCAGTTTTCCAGGTTGACTCTTGCACTTCATGGCTTTGATAGCGTTTCAGTTGTCTTTATCATAGAGCAGGACTCTCTGAAACAAATATAATACCTTAGACACCAATTTTAGTCATTAATACAGTTAAATTTAACAAACATGCTACTATTATTTTCACCACTATGTTCTAGATTTTTCTGTGGAATAAATATATTATTAATTATTATTTTTGTGACGTATCACATGATATCTAAAATAAGTATGGGAAAATACATTTACTCAACTGATCAAAATGACTGACAGTATTAAATCTTGCTATTTTCAAAATGGTGTACGTTTGTTCAAAAGAAATTGAAAATTAAGACTACATCATTGCCACTGACAGAGCTAAGCCACTATTGAAGCTACTCAAGAATAAGAATGCATGGGGCCTACTTCAACAATATTGAAAACATCGGACTATCAAAGCGCCTGAGCAGAAGTCGGAAACGGAAGGGATCATCATGGACTGACAGGATGGTGCATTTAACACCTTAATCTACCGCGGTCGTGCGTTATGGGTATGGAGGTTCCTGACGACGGAAATGTCAGAATTCTTTCGGTTTTATATATGTCGGCAGCTTTCTTTATAATTTCAGCCCAGATTCGTCTGACAATCCGTTTTAGTACAACGAATCTGCGGAAACTTTCTCATGATCATACGATAATGTTTTGAGCGATGATCGAATACACTTGAGCATAATTTACCATGATTAGCAAGTAGATGTCATATCGTTTTTTTTTAAGAGGAAATTGGGAAATATGTTTGGTCCAATTTTTAACAAATATAGCTTAAGTGTACTTTTAAATTCAAGTTACAGTTCATAACCGTACCGAGACTTTTAGTGTATGAAGTTATGCCAACCATTTCACTTTCTTTGCTGGTATCTCTGAAAAGGAGGTTGGTTGAACCATCTTTCTACATAGGAAAAATTGATGATTACCGTTTTATTCAGATTTACAACCAAGCCGTTTTTATCGCACCACTTACCGTACAGCTTACTTTGTTTCCTACTTATTTCCGCGTCGCAGCTGATATACCATGCTAGTATCGTCAGCATATATAAATAGATCTTCGATTTTTCGGAAATATTCTTGCAAATCGTTCACATATAAAAGCAAAAGTGACGGCCCCAAAATGCCTTCTTAAGGAGTTCCGATATTATTATGGAGAATGTCCGAAAATATATTGTTTTTTAAAATGTAAAACAGGCGACTTGAAATACACGAACAAATCCAAGAATTCATCCACCGCGCACCATGTTCAACTTATCCCACATAAAATCTGGATTCTGGCAGTTCAATGCTCGCGACAAGTCAAATAACACACCGCATGTGTATGAAATTCTTTCACGGTTTTCATGTACCAATTCGATGGCAGCGGTCTAGGTTGGGCAAGGGTTTATTGTGGCTCACACCTATTCACACTCGGACAAATAAACCCAGCTTCTTAACGAAGCCGACTAGTTTGTATGGTGAGTGGTCTTTCAGGTCAGATGGTAAGAGAGTTCGGCAGAGCCGTACTGATTCGGTCCCCAGTGGGCATGCACAAAGTATATGCTCTACTGTTTCATCGTTAATGAGGTAGTCGGATAGTCAACTTTCACGACAACCTTCCCATATGAGGGTTTTTGCACGTCAGCTACACCTGACGATGCCTTAGATTCAACCGTTCACCCGTTTTTCGCCTCTGGTTTTCGTGAATCATCACTTGAGCGCAGACGTTTGATAACCTGCCCAAGGGGAGTTTGTTCTCCCACCTAAGACAGATTCTGCGTACGCCGCTACAGAATTTGATGCAAGGCGGTTTTATAAGGTACTACGCTCTTGAGGAGACGACTCAGTCGTTTCCTGGATGCACTACCAAACCTTTTTTTTAAGGTTCATTTATTGGATCAGGAGACGGGGAGTTGGGGAGCTCTCGCTCCTGAACTAAATTTACACGAAGGTCAGTTGGAGTCGTAAACTCGACACCCATTTCCTCTGTAGACTCGCTCGTGAACTAAATTTACAGAGAGGTCAGTTGGATTCAAAAACTCGACACCCATATCCTCTGTAGACTCGCTCTAAAACTAAATTTTCAGGGAGGTCAGTTGGAGTCGTAAACTCGTCATCCATCCCCTCTGTAGACTCACTCCTGAACTAAATTTACTGGGAGGTCAGTTAGAGTCGTAAACTCGACACTCATCTCCTCTGTACACTCACTCCTAAACTAAATTTACAGGGAGGTCCGTTGGAGTCTTAAACTCGACATCCATCTCCTCTGAACACTCGCTCCTGAACTAAATTTACAGGGAGGTCAGTTGGAGTCGTAAACTCGACACCCCTCTCCTCTGTAGACTCGCTCCTAAACTAAATTTACAGGGAGGTCAGTTGAAGTCTTAAACTCAACACCCATCTCCTATGTAGACTCACTCCTAAACTAAATTCACAGGGAGGTCCGTTGGAGTCGTAAACTCGACATTCATCTCCTCTGTAGACTTGCTCCTGAACTAAATTTACAGGGAGGTCAGTTGGAGTCGTAAAGTCGGTTTCCCCTCGCTGTGTGTGTATTATTTTATTTCACTGTTATTTCATTTGACTTTTGCTTAATATAATTTTTATTTTCAGCTATTCATTTTTTAATTCTTCTCTTTTAGGTGTCTTAGGGATTTCAAATCATTTTATACATTAGACAATGGAAGTCCGAACTAGTGAAATTAATTATGTTATTAGTTTTCAATTTTAATTACATTACATCTGAGTAATAGTGTAATAATTACATATTTGAATAAATAACAAAAGAACATACACTTTCTTTTGCTTTTACCACATCAAATGGGGAGTTTTCTAAAAAAATAAGTGAAAATTGATTGTTTTCTTGTGTCGTGAGTAGACATCAAAAAAGTAAAGTTGGGTGAAATCACTTTTGATTGACCAGCTTCACTTTTTTGACAGCACACTTGATTATTTAATTAACCAATCAATTCTCACTTTTTATTCGAAAACTGTTAATTCGGGGTTGGAAGGCAGCCGCAACGCAAATTTCCATAGTTAGATCTAATCTTCACATTTTTTGTTGAGTTTTGAGAATATGGTAGAAATGTAGCTGCAGGGGTTCCATAGGAACCGTCAAAATTTTGAAAGTGGTCTATGATATAAAAAAGTTTGAGATAAAGAGGTGAAGGTTGTTATACAGTCAAAATATATTCAAGATTAAATAAACCACCATCATTTTACAAACGTTCTTGTCTCATTTTTCAACTCCTTCTGGAGATGGCCAACTTGGTTGGTGAAACATGAGTCGAGAAGAGTATTGAGTACTGGTGTTTGAGGGAATACTTGTTTTGGATTCAACCTACGCCAGTTGATCCAGCATTACTTTTCATTTCATCTTGTTTCAATTTCTGAGAAACTAATTTTCTCATATGAATGAATGAAAATCGAAATAAAATAATAAACTTATTATAAAAATGCATAGTTTAGGAGTTATTGGCAAAAAACTATAAACCAGCATTTTTAGCCTGAATTGATGGGCTGGTCTGAAATATTTATTGTACCTTTTGAGTTGAAAGCTATTATTCTGCTTGATGTTTTTGATTGTCAATCATTTATATATTCAAATATTTTGAAAGATAATTATCTTCCATTTATTCCAATTATCTTGGAAGATAAATAATCAATCAATTTAATATTTAATAGAATCAAGTATTGTAAGATTTCCTATATATTAACTAGAAAATAAATATTTAGAAATAAAATCTCGAAAAATACATCTCTCCCAACTACCTACACAGTAGGTTTTGGTGAATGCCTATCGGAAAACAACTAATTCTCCGGTTAGTACCACGCTGGGTATTGAATTATATCCAACTGACATTTATACAAGATACCTCACATAGGTTAGTGTCACAGTCTCGTTCATCCAGCAGCAAGATCAATCTGAAATGACTCGAGTAGATCACTTACAAACCGGTTCAAAGTATTACCTGCCATCAGTGTAGGAAAGATCCAACTAGCAAAGTGCTTGGGACTCGAATAATTTCAACTCGACTCAACTTCATGTATGAAACCTTCGTCTAAGATGAAGATTGTTAACTGGTAACAGCTCCATCTAGTGAACAAGGCACCAACGAAGAAGAAAAATTTCATGTACCAATACTCTGACAGAGATCAAACGTGTCTGAAGGCTATATACAGTGTGACCTCACTTGAAAACAAGACATCTCCCTAAAGTTGCATCCTTCATCCTATTTCTAAGAACTTTATTTTGAATTGTAGAGTTCAAAAAACTGTATTTTGATACCAAATATCATTTTATTTCTTCAAAAACTAAGGCCTGCTGCGAATATTTTTATATGTTAAAATACAAGAAATCGTATTAGTAATTATTTTAGAAAATAAATCAAAATCACCATTAGACTGCGCATCCTCACAAATGGTGGTATACCAAATTTCATCAAAAAATATTCAATATTGATAATTCTGTGGTGAAATCGTCATTCACATTGTTGAAACAACAAAAATTTTATGAACTTCCTTCCTATTTCGGCCTACAATAATTTGTTGAATATTGTTTTTCTGAATTTTTTTAATTTGTCCAATGATTATTTTTTCATAATGAATATGTTACTCGATGTTTATTTTACTTGTCAGTCCATCATATACTTGAATTAATTCATGATAAAAATTTCTTTAATTCGACCACAGCATTATTAATATTGAATATTTTTTTATGAAATTCGGTATATCGCCATTTGAAAAGTGACCCAGTCCAATGGTGATTTTGAATTTTTCCTAAAAAAATCGTAACTATGATTTCTTGTATATAAAATATAAAAATATTCGCAGCAGGCCTTGGTTTCTGTAGAAAAAAAAAATATATTTGAACCCAAAGTATAGTTTTTTGAGCTCTACAATTCAAAATAAAGTTCTTTGAAATCGAAAAAAAAGATGTAATTTTTAGAAAGGTGTGCCGCTTTCAAGTGGGTAGCATTGGAGAGGAGAGAATGATGCATGCTCCTGCTGCTGGATGAACAAGAAACATCCGCGACAGTAACCACTGTGAGGTATCTTTAATAAATGTATGTCTGATATAATTCAATATCCACCGTGGTATTAACCGGGAAGGTAGTTGTTTTCCAGCAGTTATTTACCAGCACCTTCGGTGCAGCTAGTTGGAAGGGGAAAAAAATTTCGAGATTTTATTTCAAAATACGTATTTTCTTACACATACTTACTTATCTCTCCTTTATACAGTCTTCAGACACACTCCTGTATACTTATCTGGTGATGTGGACGGTTCATTTTTACATTATAATTTGCTTTTCAAATTGGAATTAATTAGCAAATGCGCGAGAGGACATGCATATTGTAACGAATTAAAGAATTAACTGTCTTTAACAAATTTATTTTTAACAATACTTCACTAACACAACTAATTTATATATACCACTATCATTTAAAAGTGTTATTAATACGTAAATCAGATCAAATACCACACATTCACAAAAAGTATAAAATTCGTTAATATTGCAATTAGTAGATATCACTTTGAATAAAAGAATAAAAATTAATGTATAAGTTATTCAATTGCCAAATTACACTCAGAATTACAGACCTATAGGGTTCATTCCAGTTCTATACAAGATATTCGAATTCCTGCTGACTCCTTTGAGGAAAACAGCCTGTTGATAAATGAACAATTCGGCTTCAGAATTAGCAAATCAACCGCATTAGCAGTCAATGATCTATGTGAAACTATAATTGTAGGCTTTGAAAGTGGTAAAACTGTGAAATCTATTTTCTGTGACCTGTCAAAGACTGTGTATCACATGAAATCTTACTGGAAAAACTTGAATTCTATGGCCTCAATAGAATCAATTTGAAACTGATCTCAAGTTACCTGTAAGATAGAAGACAAGTAACATCTTGTGGTGGCACTCTCTAAGAAGAAAGAATCAACAGGCACGGTGTACGCCAAAGCTCAATTCTAGGTCCACTATTGTTCCTAATTGACGTGAATGATATTAAATATGCCTTAGCTCATAGCCTTAGTCGTAGCTGACGATATGACTTTAACAAATTCTGAGGGAAACTTTGAATCTTTAAAAGATAGTACGACCATTACAATGTCCAAAGTATCAGACTGGTTCACTTCAGAACAGCTACATCTAAATGGTAGCAAAACTGACTGAATGATTTTCTCCACCTATCAGAATTATATATAGAGTGTCACCATTAAAGTGCGCACCATATGGGAAACTTTTTTTTCGAAAAGTTTCAATGAAGTTCAACTTCGGCACTTGTTTGTGCTTTAAATTTAACTTAAAATGATGCGGCCAACTGCGACCCATTGACGTTCAGTGTTTGTCAAATTCAACTT
>WOGP01009466.1:362-10728 GCA_015342065.1 Leptinotarsa undecemlineata | reverse complement strand
AAAGGCCCTATACCAATGTCTTCCCGATGTATTTTCTTTGAATGGGTTGGGCCTAGGATTCAGATCCAGAAACTTCTTTACAGATGATTCGATATCGCTTTTTCTTCTAGGAAATCCTTTTCTATGACTGTCAATAATCAATTCTTCAATTATGCTTTCTTCTTGTTCTGTTAGATATGTCGCGGGACCATGGCCAATTTTTTTGAATTTTTCACCTAATCGGTATTGAAGAGTTTGCCTGGGAATACCATATTTTGCAGAAGCTTGCTTCTTTGTTAGTCCATTCCGAGTATCAGTCAAAGCCTTCTGCAATGATTCCTCACCATATCTCTCAACATATTTGTTTTTATTCGCAACTTCAGGCATTTCATCTGTAAAAAAAATATGTCGGATAACTTTTTCATTTTTCAATGGAAACCGCTAATTTTTATCAAAAAAAAATACCGAACTGAATATTGGACTCAATCAAAACATATCACATTGCTTATTATCGATATCCTGTCTACAAATTTAGGATTTTTTACGTTTTAACGTTGTAAATTACTGTTAACCAAAATTTGACAATAACTTAAATCGTCCCATTCACTCTTGTAATAGCCTTTGGCACAGGTGCCAATTACTAGAAACATAAACTTTTCCAGATGCAGTAGTCGGCACCATTCAAAAGTAACCATTCGTGCAAAAATGATTTGTTTTTTACCATAAACAAAGTCATTATGATCAATTCATCACATTATAACAGCGAACGTAGATATAATGAATCAAATACCTGAGTAAACACGTCTTGAAGTACTCTATTATCTAATTGAATCAACTATTTTTTGGCATCTGCAGAACTCAAGGAACTCACACGTTGACTGAAGCCGCCATTTGAGATTCTATTCAACGGTTCATCTTTCATCAATACCAACCATAGAAATAGCGCCATCTTTATGAATTTAATTCAAATATAGTCTGAATCATGAAGAAAACTTTATAAAATGCAATCAAATACCGGTATTCCAATAACACGATCAGTGCCAACTATTGAAGTCCTTCCCCTATTCAACTTAACTTGAGTTGTGAGAAGGCGCCTTAAAAGCAATGTTGACGTTTAAGAAACCAATCCGCTGTCGTTTCAAGAACAAGTTGGTTGTTTGTGTTCAAGATAAAGTACACTAATTGCTAATTCCTAAACTAATATCTATATCTAACAGGATATACTTTCACTCTCAGACACACACATGAGTGATTTCAGGTCAAAATTTGCACTTTGAAGTAGGGTTTCAATGACGGTTCTGAACCTCCACCATCATTAGTCGATCTTGAACGACGTCACACGACCTTGAGCTATGTGCCGTATGACCTTGAGAACAGTGTTTAACCTTGATGATCGGCACTGTTCTTGATATATTACCTTGAGCTTGGGCCTCACCATATGACCTTGAATTTTACCTTGAATGAAACCCGTAGTTTTACTTTGGGTTGGAGTGGAGGGGGTTGTGCTCATATAAGAACTGTGGTGTGAATGTTTCAGTCATTTTAAATTCTCTCCATATTCGTCTGGCATTATATACGTGTACTGAATGTGGAAAAAGTTTCACTCGGAACGACAATCTGTATCCCGCGAATGATGTAGGGCCATCAAGATAGAAGAAGCGGAGGTTAAACTCTTCAACACCTTCAACAATGCTGCCATGTTTGTGCTGCAATTTGACTATTGCAAACGATCAGATGAGTGTACAGCGGAGAACTTTGTAACATTGAACAAATGCATGTGTTCAATATAATTACTACTATACTTTATGTACTTGAAATATGTTCTAGAATTTTCACCGGTTTGAAGTGCTTAGTTTTGGACCAAATATTGGGCCTGAAATGAAAAGAGCATTTTTGCAGTTTTGCAAAAATGACCTCTTCTTTAAAACAATTAAAAAACATATTTCTTTAGTAATACGTTAATTTCTCTTCGAAGTTTTTGAATTTTTCATCAGGTTTGTGGTTGTATTCCTTTCTTACACATGTCCCAAAATGCTAATTACAAACCTAGAAATGCATTTTCCAGAATTGATCTTAGCGTTTCCTAGGTACTTCTGAATGCTGTCATATCTGTTGAAGATAATCTGAAAAAGACCATAAAACGTAACAATAATTTAGCCTAATTTTATATGTAGCCGGTGCTTTCATAAATATTTTCTCAGGTGACGGGAAGACTTCTATGGATTATTGCAAATATAAGTGAAGTTAGCAAGGCTTTGGAAAGTGATAACTTAATGTTTGGTACTATGGACACTTGGTTGATATATAAGCTAACTGGAGGAAAAACGTACGTCAGTGATATATCGAACGCTAGTTGCACAGGATTTTATGATCCTTTTGATTTAGGCTACGGAATTTTGGCTAAATTACTGAAAATTCCTGTGAACATTCTTCCAAAGGTTGTTGATAATGACTATGAGTTTGGATCTACATTGAAAAACTTTTTTGGAGTGCCTTTAAGAATAGGATGTGTGGTAAGATTATTTCAAATTTCTTCATTTAGAATATAAAAACTAAGAATCGCCAATATTTGTAAGAGAAAATTTGAACATTTTTTTCATATTCTCAGATGGGAGATCAATCATCGTCCCTGTTTGGTACGTGCAGTTTCAAAACAAATGATGTTAAAGTAACTCTGGGGACAGGATCATTTCTCAACATCAATACGTCAGGCAAACTCCATCCTAGTTTGAATGGAATATACCCTATAGTTGGATGGAAAATAAAAAATGAAATTACATTTATTTCCGAGGTTTCCTGTAATGATGCCGGTTCTCTAATTCAATGGTTGCTGCTAAATGGTATATTCGAATGAAACAATTATGGTATTCTAGAATGATGAAATAGATAACATTTACATAAGGGATGAGAATTTTAGATTTCTACATTGTTTGAAAAGACATTTGTTATCGTAGCTACAACAGATATCATCTTGGCGACCATAATGTTGTCAAACTAAACATATATCGTCAGTAAAATAACTTAATTTTTAAAACATTTACAGGATTCGTTCAGTCTCCATCTGAAACATCTGAAATTGCATCCAAAGTAAAAGATAGTGAAGGAGTCTACTTCGTACCCGCCTTTAGTGGTTTAGGGGTAAAACAAGAAATAAAAGTATGTTTCTGTACCAAACTAATAATTTTTAGCCTCCTATAGGTGACGAAAAAGCTGCTGCGGGTTTCATAGGTATCACACCAACCACGAAAAATGCTCACATGATACGAGCAGTTTTGGAAAGTATAGTTTATCAATTAGTGTTAGCGTTTGAGTTGCTAAAAAAGGAACGTGTTGGAATATACCGTTCTATAAGGTAAGGTAGAGGAGAATTGTGAGATTTGTTTTTAAACACTTAGGACACTAAAAACATTTTATTCGACTATACATCAGTATTTAGTAAATACTAATCAGCAACATAGTTGGTACAATAGTATCTTCAAATCTAGACATAGTGGGCTATTCTAAAAATATGGTAAATGTTCCAATTTTGCGGGTTACATACATTCGATTGGCGATTTTTTATGTTGGTATACACATCCCATACATATGTTAACAGTTTCAACCGTTTAGCATGTTTAGTTTGTTGCTGTTAGAAGTGTTTTACGTGTTCGGAGATTTTCTGATAGCGAAAAAAATAGATCGAAGAATCTACATAAAATTTTGTATAAAAAACGAAATTGAGTGCTCAAAAACACTTGAAATGTGGATAGTGGCATACGTTGATTGAACTCTGAGTCAGAAAAATATTTACAAGTGATACAAGCTTTTCACAGAATATTGAGAAGATTAATCAACAACCGATGAAAATGTGGAAAAAGTGAAAATAACACTGTGAAGAATCCTCGAATCACGAGGATATCATGTCGCTTAGCGCAAGCTATTCAATGTTTCGGAAATTTTGGGCATGAAACGTGTGGCAGTGGAGTTTGTTTCAAAATTGCTGAATTTTTACCAAAAAAACCGTCGCATGAATATCATTCAGGAATTGTCAAACGACGTCGACATCATTTACTTGAAAGGATCATAACTGGTGAAAAATCATGGGAATATGGTTATGCATCAAAACCAAAGTCTAATCGTCCCAACTGAAGGGCCCAGGAAAGTCAAGACCAAAAAAATACAAGTTCGATCAAATGTCAAGGTTTTGCTCACTGTTTTCTTCGATTACCGTGGCATAATGCATCAGAAGTTCCTGCCACGTGGTCGCACAGTCAATAAGGAGTATTATCTTGAAGTTATGCACCGTTCGCCAGAAGCAATACGAAGAAAACGTCCGGTAGTGTGGAGAAAGCGTTCATAGCTTTAGCATCACGATAATGTACCTGTTCACTCGTCACTACTTTTTCATATTTTTTGGTCAAAAATAACACCATAATCATGCCTCAGCCACCGTATTTACCAGATTTTGTGCGACTTTTTCCTGTTCCCAAGATTGAAAAAACTCTTGAAAGAATGGTGTTCTGTAACGCTTAAGTTGATAAATGAAGAAAGGAAGTGCATATCAGAACATCTTCGAGGATTGGAAAAATCGCTGACACATGTATATTATAAATAAAGGGGACTACTTTGAAGGGAACAAAATCGATTTTGTGAATATTCAAATATTTTTGAGAAAAATAAAAATTCACCTTATTATTTCAACAGAGTGGTATGTCACATGCTGACAGTTTTGAAATTGCAACCTATAAAATTCCTAAAATTGGTATGAGAAATGTCTATACAAGGATATAACTCGAGAGATATTGACAAAAATGTAGAAAATGTATCTATTATTTTCAGATAAATCAAAAAATGCCAATGAACTTTTAATTAACACATTTTCATTTACATATTTGGTTGCCATAAAGTTTAAAATTAGATGATTCGTATTCCTTTGACCACCCTCAAATATTCCTTCGTCATCATAATAGAATTCATTCATCCTACGGTTTTCATTGTTAATACGACTAATGTGGAAATCTGTATGATGAAAAGTTTTCCTACGAATTGGATTTGTGTAATCTAGGTTTCAGATAATACAGAACTTCTTTGAAGAGTAAAATTTTCTGAAAAATTGTGTGTATCTTCGAAATACAAACATATTCTCGTAAATAATTTGAAAATACGAGGGTCATTCATTCTTGCATCAATTGGTAATTTTGTAATCTTTCTGTATGAAAAAATGTTTTCCTTCAAATTGTATTTAGATGTTATCACGTTAACGTGTGCTTAGACACTAAGTAACTGAGTAATAGCACCCTAAGAGTTTATTTCTGAATAGTGGTATTAGCGAATTGAAGAAAAGGCACGAGTTTTACTCTGACACCAAACTGGTGTTATCAAAACTGAGTCCCAAAATGATACATAATACTACTGTTTTTTAGATGTTTTTTATGTTTTATATTCCAAAAAAATATTTGAAAAAACTCTCAAGTAAACCTAATCTCTCACCAAAACCAAATAAACAATGAGTTGATTATATTTTTTATACCAATTTGTAAAAAAAATATTTATTTCAGTTAACAACTGAGTGTTTTTTGAAAAATACCAAATGGATTTGATATTTGAAAATAATCATTATTTCAGATAATATATCCAATTATATAGGTTCCTTGTATTCTGAATGATAATGGATTCAGTTTATTAATTAGCTAAATATGCTAATGCGAATTTATAAAAACCACATCCTTTTCGAATATGATACTTTCCCACTCAGGCGATGCGACCAATAAGTCACATAAGTCTTGCCGAAATAATTCCTTATAATATGGAACAGTTTTCAATTTTCTATCAGATTACGGTCTTGGTAATTTTCGGTTGGCTACTCTGTTTTCGAATTGTTTTTAAAATCAGTGTTGCCAACAGTAGCGAAATTCCGCTACTGTAGTGGCATTTACTCGACATAAGCGGCGTAGCGGATTTGAACACAAAGTAGCGAAAATTTCTACAAATAATCAATATTGAAAAAATATAGAAGAAGAGAAGGCACTGTACATCACTCGAATCCAGTGAACTCTATACGTATAGTATAAATTTTACTTTTCGAAGCTGACAACTGACACTTGCGATAAATAATTGAATGCACAGTCAATACATTATGGTCTTAGTAGCGGGGGCCATTACATGATGAAAGATATTTTCATTCATATCCTAAACCATATAACCTCCAATATCTTAAAACTAAAAGTATCGAGTGTTTCGAGTATTATAAATTATACAGAATAAATTACAATCTAAATGGAAGATATTTCATTTGCCATTTTGTGCATTTAGAAACTTGCGTTTCGAACAACTCAATCATGCCACACTTCCCCCTACGACTCTGAGGAATAATTCTTTACAGTCCCCTACGACTCAAAAGAATGATCATTGTAGCTTGGATTTAGAAAAGCAGGTACCATCTACTGAGTTGCGCGGTTGAAAATTAGCATGATCCTAATTCCTGACATTAGTGACAGTTCAGTTTTGTGATATCTGAACGGTAACAAACTACAAACTGTAAGTTCTTGGTATTTAATTTTGTATAAAACGCATGCGCGAACTGATTGCGTCAGGTATACAAGCGTAGCGAAACATGAAGCAGTGTAGTCACCATATAAAAGTGAATTGTAGCGGAATTTTGGTTCATGTGTAGGGAATAGTTCATCCAGTTTGTAGAACCTATTTATATTATTATTAATATTACTGTTTTGTTCAGTTGGTATTCACTACTTGTATGGTTGTATGAAAATCAAAATAATCTCATGAATTTTATTTCAACAATAATTACAACGTTGAGGTAGGAATTAATTCGATTTCATGATAATGGAGAAAGACAAGAGCAGAGGCTTAAAACATATCACCAATAAGCAGAAATATAAAGGAAATTCTACCAAAAATCCTAAATGTGTTCCTTCAAAATCGAAGTCTCATCTAGTGTCGAATTGGGACAGATATGAAGTAAATGATGATGATCAGGACTCATTTCTAGTGAACAGTCTAGACTTTTCTGTCCTTGCCAGTGCCCCTTTAAGTCAGGGCAAACATTTTCAATTCAGGAATGAAAAACTTGTGTCTCATGAAATCCAAACTGATTCAACCAACAGCCTCTTTAATTTAGATCTTGTGAAGCTGGAAGAGAGCATTTTGACTGTTCCTTTCTTTGAAAGATTATCTATCGATGAAAGTACATTTTCCAAACAACAGATTGAAGTCATGAAAGCTGAAGCTAAAGAATGTGAAGAAAGATTAATGAAAAAGAATATGATATCAAACTTCGAGAGTTTTCTTCCTGAAGATGAAGCATTGTTTCCAGAGATATCTGATAATTCTACAGAAGTTGATGTTAAAGGATCTCTAATAATAGAAAAATCTGATGAATTGGAGGATTGGTTGGAGGATATTTTGAATGAATAAAGATTAATTTTGATAGAAGTTCCTTTTTATACTTATAGTAAGTAATTTTGTAGGTTAAAATAATCAAAAATTATAATTCAATCATAGAGGAGATAGGATGGACTTGGTATGTGTCCACATATAAAGCAATAAAAGGCTAATAACTTTTAGATGTTTCACAAAAAATTAATTCATTATTTTTGTATAAACTTGAGAACACTTAACACTTGGAAAAAAAATTGGTTTTTGGAATACTTTTTAAAAACAATTTTATTTTGAGAGGAACTTTTACTGATGTTACATATTCACTGTAACAACTCAAGGTTACAAACGCTGGAAAAATAGCTCTATGACTGCATTTATCAAAGTGCTGAATCAGTGCTGTTTAATCAGCATGCTTCGAGTAGGTGATTCTATTGTATTCAGTCCTATTACTTCTCTGCCCTTAGAGTGAAATTCTGCGGGTAACAACCAGATTAGTAGATATTTTGTAATTTTGCTACATCCTGCAGTGGCTGCTTGCTTAGTTCTGGATTTTATGTTATTTGGTACACTTGATATACAAAATATAGAATGGCTATAAACATCAAAAAGTAAATAATTATAGTCCAGGCAGTAATATTAAAATCAACTGGCATTTTTCAAGTTTATGAAAGTCTCTGATGAGGCATTTCTGAAGAGTTTTCAATATGACTTCCTCCATTAAGATTGATAGTGTCCAACTTTTAAAGTTTCAAATTGAATTTCAGAGTTTTCATTATCTATGAAGTTCAAAATCGCTAGCACAATATTTTTAAAATGTTTTTGAATTTATTTGATGAAATAAACCGATAGGTACTTGATGAAAATTCATAATATATTTGAGAAACACTTTATTGTGAAATTTTTACTATACAGTTTACAAAACCGCAACACGTGTTTCGCTATACTTACTTAATTATAGACATGCCTGAAGAAGCTGTTATATAGATTGGTATATACCGAAACAAAATGATTTTTGTCTTTAGAACTATGACGCAAATTCTACTTGCCTGTGCCTAAATAAGTTCCGTTTTTTGATAGAAACTTTTAGATTTCTTTCATTATTTCTAAGTCTGAATCAGCTCCGCTCACTCAGCATTTTTCAACTGGGGGATCCTATATATTCAGTCCTATAACTATTTTGTATATACCAGTTAGTAGTTAAAACCTACTGTTTGAACAATATATCCTAAAATAGATAAAATTGAGTGAAACCTGACAGACTGTGTATCTTGAAGAGCACTTACAGTGAAGTCAGGAATTGAAAAACTAATTCTGATTTTTTTCATTTAGAAAAAAATTGAATATTCATATAAATTTGTATTATTTGTTAGAATTGATGGAGGTGTCTCCCAAAATGATTTCATATGCCAAATGTTGGCAGATCTAGCTGATATATCAGTAGAAAGGCCAGGATTTGCAGATATGACTGTAAGGGGTGTTGCATATATAGCAGGACTTTCAAGTGGTAATTACTTATTTATTGATTAAGATTAATCTAACAAATAACTTGTTTTTGTTCCTTTGTAGGTGTCTGGAAGGATGAAACAGAATTTCAGGTTAATTCTGATCTGAAAAGGGTATTTAAACCTACAAATTCATTGAATAAAAAGGAAAAATACAAAACAAGTTTCAAACAATGGATGTTGGCAGTTGAGAGATTCAAATTTTGGTACAAGATGTAACATTTGCTTAAAACATATAACAAGTTGAGATACATTAAAATTTATATATATTTTTTAAATTATTCAAAGATTACCAAAAGTTCAAGAAACAAATATTCAGAGATCAGTACAGGGTTTTAAGTTCACTAACTATTAGATGAGAGTTATACAACCAACTAAAATTCTACACGTTGCTTTACAATGAAAGTTTTATTGTTACTGTTTTGATAGTAAGTTTGTTAAAAAAAATTAATACTGGAACCGTTTTAAAACAAAGTTTCATTTGATTTTGGTTTGAACACTGTTGATAAGCTTTATTGTTGGAAGAATGAATCTTATTGACAAAGCATATGTGAATAAGATAAAATTGTATACAAGCATATACTAGGTCTATATAAATAAAAACTTTATACATACATATACACATATCTATTCGTTTGTTCATACTATTGGGTTGAATAACTTCTTTGATCAATTACCCAAACACCAAGCTAATATTTTTGCACTAAACACCAAACTAATATTTTGAGTGCAAAAATATTAGTTTGGTGTTTGGGTAATTGATCAAAGAAGTTATTCAGCTTTCACACCAAAGGTTCCAATCCCATAGTTATTCATACTATTGGGCTCTTTCATAATTTCTACCATTTCAGGAAAAAGTATTTTTTGTAATCGTTTTCAATTTGATTGTAATTTGGAAAATTATTTTTTGTAATACAATGCTCAGCCAAAGCACAAGATTTTTTATTGAGTCTTATGTCACTTTTATGGGATACAATTCGATCTCTAAATGATCTAGAAGTTCCAATGTTCTGTAAATCACAATCATTGCGAGGTATATATAGGTATGTTATATGCCCAATAAATAACAGGTATATACTATAGTTTGCTTCATTGGTTCTGTTTTATCGTTCAGTTTAGTATATAGATTTCCAACGGTTTTGATATTTTTGTTTGTAATTTTAATATTGACATTTTGATTGAATTTTGAGAATATGCTTTTGATTTGTTTTGATAAAATGAGAACATGAATCAATGAAGAATATATAGTTGTTTTATTTTGTGCTTACATATCCGAAGATTGGGACGGATTGTTCGTGTTATTATTGGAATTTTGTATTTCATAGTTAAGATTGTTAATTCTTCTGGAGGCAGTATTATAGATTAGTTTTTTTATTAACTTCAATGGATAAAAATTATCAATGAGAATATTATATAAAATTAAGACATTTTTTTCTGACATAAAAACTTGGCAAGTTGACTTGGGTGTCACACCAATAGGTGGTTCCACTTATGTTTCGCTTGCATTT
>WOGP01009465.1:0-10729 GCA_015342065.1 Leptinotarsa undecemlineata | reverse complement strand
CTATGAAGTTATATATTTGTGTATGAATATTTCTTGTATAAATAATTTTCAATTCACACCATTTCAGTTTTTTTAGGAATAAATATATACTGAGCATTCTACAACACATTTTCTAATTCAACCTTCTGATATTTCTCCTTAATTAAATGTATCTGTAGGTTGGTAGATATTGATGCACCAATTGAAATCCATGACTATGCGAGAGAAGTACTCAACATTGGTGCTCCGTTACTGTTGCCGCAGCTGCACGAAAGAGTTGAATTTCTGCATTCGCACTTGTCGAACGGAAACCAGTTATCCCAAGGCCAGCAAATGCTTCTCAGTATCATCTTGAATAGCCTCGAAGACCCCGTACATATTGCAGCACTGCTAGGTTATAGCACTACACACGAAAAACTCCAAGATTTCAAAATGACTGGGACTCTCATGCGCACCCTCTTACAAGCCTATTGTAAAAACACTGTGAGTAAGTTTTCTTGTTGTTTTGTTCACTTTCAGACTAGTCCTGTTTCAGGAAGAAACGTTGGACAGTATCTTGAGGTACAAGTCTATAACAACGACATTCAAATGGCAGAGCCCTGGAAATTCAAAGATAAACAACCTTCAAAGACTTCTGTCTTCCCTACAGAACCACATGCTGGCTCATTACACACTTTCGTCGAAGAATGGTCCGAAATCTATTGATAACGATGACTTCACAGATCACCTATCTCAAGTTTTTGAATTGGCCATGAAAATTTTGAACAGGGCTTCCAATATTCTGATAATGTACCCATCGAGCTTGCAATTGTTGTACAATGTTTTGCTGGAATCTGTTACCGGATCTATGCTTTTCAAAATTCTCAATTCGTTGCTTTTGATGCCAGCGCCATATTTGAAAAATTTGTACCCGTTCATTCTGGATTTCATGGATCCCTTGGATAGGTTCAACCAGTTGTTGCCGAAGGAGCTGACTAATAATGAAAAGGATTCATCAAGTAAGATGCAGATTTATGAGAATAATTTGATTTAATGTACTTTTATGGGTACTATGGGTACTATTTCCTTAATACCGACTTTAGCAAAAATTATTGAGAAATTAGTCAAAGTACGTTTAGATGAATTCTTAAAACTGCACTGTTTTATAAGCAAAAACCAGTTTAGGTTTCAGGCGGGAAAATATGCAAATGATGCTATCTTCTCTTTTTTATGCTGGTAAAGTAGCCGCTGCAACATTTTGCGATCTTTCTAAAGCGTTCAATTGCGTCAATCATTAAATTTTTCTTAAAAAAACTTCATAAATATGGATGTAGATGTGCAAAGAACACTTGGTTCGAATCATACCTTTCAGGGCGGAGTCAAATAGTGAGGACAACGGAACTCTCAGAGAACAGGGCCATTGAATTTGGTGTATCACAGGGTTCTTTATTAGGCCCTATATCCTATCTGGTAGTTTCACTCTATTCGCGTATGATACCACAATATTGTGGAATGAAAAAACTCAGTGGAGCTAAATAAAATAATATCATCCGACTTGAAGAAGATAAAGAACTGGTGCGACGCAAATTTACTGTCTCTCAATGCATCCAAAACGAATATGATATCATTCAAATATTCGCTTGATAAAATTCCTATAGACGCTGCCATATTACAAAAAAAATTAAACACATAATTTCTCGGTGTATTCATTGATAATAGGCTGAAATGTGATGAACAACTCAAGAGTAAGATCTCCTCAGGATGTTAACAGTCATCGCACTTTTTATCCTAGAGACGTTTTGCCTAATTTATAAACATAAATCGAAGTTCAACTTTGCTTTTACTCCTTATGCTACTCGTAATAGCAATTGTACCTTTAGACTTACCATCCCAATTTCGAATTTATTCAAGGATTCCATATATTATAATGGTGGTAAGTTATTCAATCATTTACCATTAGAAATGAGATCTGCAAATCTAAGCAACAATAATTTCAAAAAGGCGGTGAAGAACCTGCTTGTTGATAGACCCTATTATAGTTTGGAAGAGTATTTTAGCGAATGCTTTTAACAATAAATTAACAATTTATTCTTTGAACTATCACTTTATACATTTTTAGAACTTTATTTCATTTATACATTTTTGGAATTTTTATCTACGTTTATACTTTTTAAAAACTTTTTCTATATCTACATTTTATTTCTTAGACTTTGTCAGTAAGATGTTATTCTTCGGACAATAAAGTATATTTTGATTTGATTATGATTAGTCCAAGAAATAGGGGTTAACTCAGATGCTAGAATTTATATCGAAATAATAATCATACGTAGAAAATACTCAAGTTTATTGAAATATAGGTACAACATACCCCTCCACAATGTTACGCTTAATAAATGTATAGTTCAACAATACAAATCAAAAGGTACACTTACTGAAAGTACATTTTTCAGGGGTGATGGATGTGTTCTCTCCAGAAGTCCGCAACTAAAAAAAACCTGACTCTTGTCCCAGATTTTCGGTACAAGTCTCATATTGCCAATCATCATTATTGCTGATTGCCGAATATTATAACAATATTCACGTAAATGAACTTCAACTAGATCAACTATTACAGTTCGGTGCACTGAGGCTATAAATTTGGAAAATTGAATATTTTCAGAAATTAGTAATTTTGAGAATTTTGACAATAGTGATGTTGTTAATGTACCACGGGGTATTTCTATGTCAAAAATATTATGTGGAACTATTTATATTTCAGGAACTGGCAACACTTATAGTCAATAGGTAAAATGTGGCAACACCATAATAAAGTTTGACATTTTTTAGTGTAAACGTACTCACAACGTTTTCATATACAAGTGCTATTTGTTTTGTTCACAGTGAGTTAAGAAAATTAATTTGGCAAGAAAATGGAAATTTCAAGAGAATGTTCTTGTTGGATTATTTTTCACAAATTTCGACGTGGATTATCTCAACAAGAATGTGTCGATGAACTCAGTTCCTTGGTTGATCATAAAGCACCATCATTGTAGTGAATTCAATCGTGGTCCAAGTTGGGTGGCCTACTAATTCCTTGAAGGTCTTCCTAAATCGTTTGTTGTACCCAAAATATCGATGCTTGCCTGAACTGATAATACAAGATCTTCATGTGACATATTGTGAGATAGAGGCATCCTTGCACACCCACTTCAAAGCATTCGATTTTGCATGAACACTTAGTCGTAAAAAAATTGTTCTCTTTGCATACCCATTAATTCATCAACCACTCAAAAAAGGCTCGCGTCAAATGGTGAGAGGAAAGCATAAAAAAATTCGACCATGCACATGAGCCGGAAACATAACAGCAATCGACCGTGTGGGTATTCCAAGACGAGCTAAATCCCACAAAAGTTTGTTCGGAAAAGAAGCACAGCAAAGCAAATGGTCGCCTGTTTCTTTAGATTAGATTGTCGGGGAGCTAGCTCACGACCTGATTCACTGCGACCTTTTCAGATATATTGTGATGCTCCTTGGTTGTTAGAGCTAATTGTCTAGCTTGATCACTTTGATGAGACTCCATAGCCTTGACACTGACCCCATCATATAGCTGGCAGCCTCTGGTTTTTCTTCCCCACATCTTGCGTATCTCAGCCTTGCATTGCTTTGTATTCACAGAGCACATGTAGTGTGGTTTCTTCCTCTTCTTGACAGAACCTGCATTGGTTCCTTCTGTCAGGCCAATGTTGCTCCTGATTCGGCTATACCCCGTTAGTAGACCCACCCTTACAACCTTACGGTTGTGGTTTAGCAGGTCTTCCGTGAATCTGACCTTTTTCTTTGGCCGAATGGGTCATGTGGTGTCTGTTAGGCTTGAGTAACGTAGAATGGTCAATTCCGAGTGGTATACGACCATTTGTTTGCCGGAAGTCTTCTGAGGAATTCGTAAAACTAACCGCCGAAGACGAATCATTCTCCATCATGGCAATGTGAGGTCTCACACAGGTGAATTTTTGAACATCGAGTTGATGACTCATCCTCCGTACCGTCCTGATTTGGCACCCAATGACATCTTATACCCGAATATCAAAGGTAAACTGCGTGGTCAACGATTTACTAGCGTCAAAGAAGCACTTGAAGCGTTCAAAAACCATGTTTTGGGTGTATGTCAAGAGGAATGAAAAAAACTGCAAAAGTGTATTGATCATCAAGGAAAATATTTCGAAAAACAAGCCGTTTTCATTGAAAACATTATTTATTTTTATTTATTTATTTATCGGTCAAGTACACTATAGAATTGTCATAAAATCCCAAATGGTACATCAAGAAAATTTCGATTGTAGAAACCATTCTAGCATTAAAGTTCAGTTATGAACCCAACAAGTAAGATCCTCTTATGTAATTGCTTAAAAATAAATAAACTTATTTATTTTTATTAGTCCGGTACACCACAAAATAATAATAAAATACCAAAATTGAACATAAAAAGAAAAAAATATCAAAAAGACAATAATAAGCATAAAGACATTCAACACTAATGATCAATTAAATTATAAAACAAAACGTAACAATGTCAAGCACATTACAGAATTGTAACAAAGTCCCTAATGTTACATCAATGTGCAAACAAACACTAGAGTTAAGTTATTACTTCATAACAAATAAAGGAATGGATTTTCATTTGTCAAGTAGTAAATTATATAATTGTAATAAAATCCAAATGGCAAGCCAAGGAAGTTCAGATTTAAAAAAAAGACATGTACACCAGAGTAAGTTATGAACATTAAAGTAAATAATAAACGACCATTCAGAAGTTTCTCTGGATGAAGTCGTCTGATTGCCATTTTTTTATCTCTTCCACTCATCTGTTCTCATTTTTTTACAACATTCAACGATGGTTATTGACATTGAAATTTCTCTTTCTGAGGAAGCGAAACACCAACCCTCGACCAGCTCGCAGAACAATCTTGGATCTGGATCATAGACATGCAAAAAACTTGCTCTTTGGTTATCGGTACCTGCCTTGGGGGAATGCTTATAGGAGATCCTCCCACCAAAGAAGAAGTTCGTTGTCGTAACTGGCTCACGAATGACATTTTTTCCGGCGGTATAGAAAACGAAAGCATTCCCATAGCAACAATATCGGAAATTTCCTACTTCGCTACATCGTATAATCTCGAGGCGATTTTGATAATTTTAGAAAATGTACCTGAGAGTATTCAAAACCTATGCAGAACAGCGTTCGACCTACCTCATCAGTACGGAGAGGCTTGTGCTATTCCTCGAGTGAACAATAGCACCAACGAGTTCTTCGACACGTTACTGGACATCATCGAAATCGAATCCTGGGAGTTTGAAGATGAGGATAAACGACAACTAGACGTCGTCTTGAGGTGTCTCTTGACGACTCTCTTAAAACAGACTGGGTTGTTAGAACAGTCGACGTCTCACCCGGCTGTGAAGGAAGTGTACAAGATCGTTTTGAGTTTCAGACAGAAGATGGTAAGCTTGATGTGTAGTGGGGATTTCGGACAAGAAGAGGACGTCTTCAAAGATGATAAGGAGTGTGACCAGCAAGACCCTGGCTCTTCTGGAGAATCCAAGATGGTCAAGGATGAAGATGAGTTTACTTTCAGCAGTGTCTGTCAAAGTGTGCTGAGAAGGTGCTTGTTCTTATTGATATATGTCAAAGGTGAGTGGAATATTGTATATATTATTCTGAATTTCCAAGTTATTAGGCACTAAATTATCACTGTCTATCACGAAAACATTGTTGTCAGGTAGTGATTGTATATTCTATCATCTTCTATTTAAATCATACACACGCAGCTAAATGGACATAGAATAACGGACAAAGTCTTTTACTCATTAAAGAAACCTGCTAATGAAATGTATTCAACAGCATCAATGTTTATTAAATGTGAGGTAAGGTAAATATGATAATGTATCTAAAGACATTGAAACTAGAAGAAGAAAACAAATTCAGCTTAACGATTGCACCAAATATGCTATTCGTAGAAAATGCCATTTGTCTTTTTTCCAAAACAAAATCCCAACCTTAAAAAAAGTCGCAGCCGAAATAAGTTCCGATGAATCGATGCCAAAAATACAACGACGTGTTTTATTGCGCACGTCGAAGCAAATGAACATTAAAATCATGAAAAGAGATAGGAAAAGTGCACTTTTAGAAAGAGAAGAAATTATTTTGAGTCTGAGAAATCACTTGAAAAAAATCCTTTAGTACCAAGGTCATACTGTCTCAAAGGTATGGCAAGATTTAGAAGTGAAAAGTTGTCGAAAAAGCCTCTCAACAGGATCAAAAGCACAATCTGGCAAAAAACGGAGGCTCATGATAACTCATATAGGCAGCAAAAAAACGGCTTGTTACTCTTCGAGTCCAAGAAAACTAGCGACTACCACGAGGAAATGGACGCGCAAAATTTCGAAAGTTGATTTTACCAAATCTTAAACCAAACTCTGTCGTCGCCATGGGCAATGCCTCCTACCACGGCAGATAATTGGAGCAGTCACTCAATAACTGAGACAGTCATTGACTGACTGAAAAAAATTGCCATTCGACAATAATATGTTAAAAGTCCAAAATGGTTCCTGAGAGGAACAGAAAGAAAGATAATTGTGTGAAAATTATTTTTTGGGTTCTTGGCCGTTGTCTCCAGGTTTTATGTCTGACGTGTCGTCTACTACTGCGGTAGATACTATCAAAGGTAATTTGGTAACGGTCGCACGGGTTGTTTCAAAAGTTCTGATTTCAATGTCATATTTTTTTGTAGCTTCCTATTTCTTCCTATTTTATTCTACTGTGTCGTAGTACATACTGATCGATAGAAAATTTTGTACTCTATACATTGATGCTGTTCTTTTTTACAAAATTAATTTTTTTTTTACTCTATGATGTCGTTAAGCGATTTTCGACAAATTTTTCTCTGCTGACACAACTCGTTAGCGTTAGAGAAAAAGTAACTGATGATATTATAAAAAATTACTTAAAAATATTACCAGATCTAATGAAAATTATAAATACTAAAGATTATTCTTCAAATTGTTATGTCGTTTTCAACAGGCACAGAAGTCGAAATCTCAGCTTCCCTAACCGACTCCGACGAGGACGTCAGCTCAGAAAAAGCCTATATCGAATTCTATAAGACCAGCAGGGAATCAGACTCGTTTGCAGACTTTAGAAAAATCTGTTTGTCTTGTTCAAATTTCATCACAAATGAACCAGTCGAAAAAACCCGAGTGTTCACCAACTCTTTCGGCTGGTGCACCGACCCTAGCGTGGTCCACCAAGCCTTGATCGACCAAAAAAACAGATCGATCAGTAGATACCGCAGTCTGGATCAGCTTCTTTTCCATCTGGTTACTAGGGAAGCTTCTCCGACAGTGTTGAATTGCATCCAGCAGCAACTGCTCGAAGGGTGTTTCGGGTTTTGTAACATCAAAAACGAGGAGTCCTGCACTCCGCTTCACCACTATCTGGAGGGAATAAGATCCTCGCCAATAAACGTGCAGGAGAAGATCCGGATCGTAGTGCAGCGCATCTACCAGTTTCTGACCAGTTCACTGCGGAGACAAATAGCGAACAATTCCGATAATAAGCAGCTCCTGTTAGTAACTGTCTTCGCATTAAGCACGCGATATCAATCCAACGATCTAACTATAGTGATCAACAATGATCTAGTGCAGCTTCTGGTGCAACTCGTTCACGTCAACACGAACTTCGCGAAGATACTCAGCAAGTCCGAGATACTCCACGTCGCTTCTCTGAGACTTACTCGAATTCTCGCCATTTCGTGCTGCATCCATTCAAAGAAAGTTGACCAATCGTCACTTGAAAACGTTGTAAACATCCTCCACGAACAGTTCATAAAAACCATGGAGTCTTTTGACGAAAGCCACAACTTTTCGAACGACAGTTTTCCGGCTGGTAGCGAACGTAGCCTCGGAGATTTCCTTCTATACCTCAGGATAATCTCCTCTAGTCGAACTATACAGAGACTGCTAGCTTCAAAGAAGTGGATCTTTGCATTTCTCGCCATTTTGGACACTTCGAATGTCTTTGCCTCATATGCCTCGCAGCTGAGAACGCTGCGGCCGAAGTTGCTCATCTTGCAGTTGTTACAAGTGATACTGCCAGGTCTTCAGGCCGTCCACATCGATGATGACTTGAGGAAGCATATAATGAACAAGCTGTTCAACCAGATCGGTCGGGAAATGTGGAATTTTCCCAAAGACAGACCCCCTGTTGCTTCTTGCTTCGATTCTGCCGATAACGAACTTCTAGATTCAAGTAAGTCATTCAATGAAGGAGAGGGGATCGTCCCCATCCACGACATGGGTTTTGATGAGGAAAAGTGCTTCAACTGCACCATCGATGGTAGTTTGACGCTCGTTCACAGTACGGGAGGTAGAGGGTACGGTCTAGGGTTGCAGCCAATACGGTCGGGGTCTTACCAGTGGAAAATCCTCATCGTTAAGGAAAACAGGGGCAATGAAGGGACATGCATCGGAGTTTCCAAGTTTCCCGTGAAGGATTTCAGCCACAGATCGACTGGTGATATGTGGCTTTACCGAGCATACAGTGGGAGTTTGTACCATAATGGAGAAAGGGACATTAGTTTCCAGAGTTACACTCAAGGTAAGTTTGGGCGTTGATTCTCTGATTTTGTTTGCAATGAATATATAAATTTGTGTTTCGATCATTAATTCATGATGGTAAAATTAATGTTCTTGTGGTGTATCAAGGGGAAGATATTTTTTCAGGTATTACAAGAGCTGATGACAAATCTAGAAAAGGTATTTTAGCCAACTTGAAATTAAATAAAATGTACTAAATCGATGTAAGTGTATCCAAAATTGGTATCCTAGATACGCTGGTGTCAAAAAGTGAATGGTTCGTAACATATAAGTCAGATTCGTTTTGACAACTTCACTATTTTATTACAATTATTATTATTCCAATGCTCAATTTCGTTCAGATCAAAGAAAAATGCTCCTTTTCTTATACACTCCATAAATGATGTAATGAGTGATTTTTTTGTTGGTATCTTTTTGGCAACACGGTTTTTGACAGATCACGCGTGAATCATGTCTTGTGTCATTGTCAAATTTGTTCAGTTATAGCTATAATTTAACCGTGAATCGACTTACGAATGAACAACGCTTGCAAATTATTAAATTTTATTATCAAAATTCATGCTCGGTGAAGAAAGTGCATGGTGCACTTCTTTCAATTTAAGGGCAGTTTCGTCGGCCTACTGAGGGAGCTATTCGGAAATTTCTGACTAAATTTCGAACCCAGTTTACATTATTGGACATTAAACCACCAACACGCATACATAGAGTGAATACCAAAGAAAATATTGCGGCTGTATCCGCCAGTGTTCGTGATGACCGTGAAATGTCGATTCGCCGCCGTTCGCAGCAATTGGGCCTCTGTTATTCCACTACGTGGAAAATTTTGCGAAAGGATTTGGGTGTAAAACCTTATATAAGATACAGCTGGTGCAAGAATTGAAACCACACGACCTCCCACAACGTCTAACATTTGGTGAATGGGCGCTGGCAAAGTTGGAGGAAGATCTAGATTTTCATCGAAAAATTGTGTTCAGCGACGAGGCTCATTTCTCGTTGAATGGATACGTTACCAAGCAAAATTGCCGCATCTGAAGTGAAGACCAGCCATAAGCATTGCAAGAGCTACCTGTGCATCCCGAAAAAGTCACTGTTTGGTGTGGATTATGAGTCGGTGGCATCATCGGGCCGTACTTCTTCAAAGACTACAATGGCCAGGATGTTACTGTGAACGTCGAGCGCTACCGTGTGAAGATTGACGACTTTTTGTTGCCCAAAATGGAAGAATTGGACATGCCTGATATGTGATTTCAACAAGAAGGTGCCACATGCGACACGGCACGCGAAACAATGGCCCAATTAAGAGCCGCCTTCGGTGAACAGTTTATCTGAACTGAAGAGCGTGACCTCAAGAAACAAATAAATAACTCACATGAAAGAAACCTCAAACTGGAAGCAGAGTTAAACATCATTAACGAACAAAGGGATAAAATGGAAGTGGACATAAAAAATCTAGATAGCATATGTAGAGAAATGGTAGTCACTATCGACACCCTTGAAAAAGAAAATGCAATGCTTGAAAAGGAGCTAAAACTGTTAAAATTGAACTGTGAAAATCTGGATCAACTCAGACATGAAGATGCCTGTAAAATTGTTTATACAAAAAAGGATGGGGTGGGTTTCGACATTACAGATTATATATCTATTACAAATATCAAACACCATACTGGAGCTTCACAAACTAGAACAATGAGTGACAATTTTAGTCCAGTCAATATTAATGAGACACACGTACCAACATCAAGAATGTCAATAAAAGATAAACTGTTATTTGTATCCGGAATACATGGAAAAGGAATGATAAAATATCTTACAGAAAAAGTACAATATTCCGCTCAGTCAATACGCAAACCTGGCGCAAAAAATGAAGAACTAATTCGTACTGCTGTCTACAACCCGAAAGATTTCACTAGAAATGATTGAGTTGTGCTATGGTTGAACAGAACTAATGTTAACGCATTGGAGACTATTCTTCAGGAAACTCGTCATACACAATTAGTAATTATATCCGAACCCTACATATACGACGTTGATGTGAATCAAATGATCTATGAGAACAATCTCAAAACTTCCAAGAAACTGCACCTACTAGAATTGGATAATTGTATTTTTCTAGAATGCAATAACTTCATAAGGCTGACCA
>WOGP01009464.1:0-10730 GCA_015342065.1 Leptinotarsa undecemlineata | reverse complement strand
AAAGCTATGTACATAGTATGTACAACGTACATATGTATATTAAAATAAAACTATTGAAATTTTAATCCAGTTATCCGGACACCTCGCTAATCCGGCGCTGCTTGGAACGATATGTGTCCGGATTATCGAAGTTGTACTGTATTTGTTTTGTTTAGAAAAATTTGCAGAGTGTCACAGCCTATTAATTCAAAAACTGAAATGAGATCGAATTCATCCTGTTATATTTTTCAAATATTTTTTCGGACAATACGAGTGATTTTTTTTGACTCAAAACGACATTTTGAAAAAAATTGAGAAGACTTTTGAATCCCGACTTTAATGTGGAGTTCAACTCTTCAAATTTCATTTGAGAAGCTCTTATAGGCGCGTAATTTTGTCAATTTCCGTACCCACGCCGCTGTTGAAGTTGGGTAATTTATTTATTGAATAACAAACTTTTATTAACTACCATTGCTTACGAAATATCAGAAAATATATTTACCTTTGAATTGCATTTCTGCTCGTATGATAAAAACACGAATAGGGACCCTTACAGATTTTTCATTTATTTATTTTAATTATTCATTGCACGAGTAGGGATGCAAACAGAATAAATAAAAAAATATCCTCATTTTACACATGTTCGTAATACAAACAATACTTCAATTAGATCATGAAGTATAAAAACCGTGTGTTATAAAATTGAAGATGAACGAAAGGATGAGTCGAGTTCAAATAAAGTTCGAAAACTTTAATGATGAAAGTTATCGGACCGTAAAAACGAAAGTCACTTTTTCAGAATAATTTCTAAAATTTCCCCTGTTAGTTTTTATTTCTGTTTTTATCAGAATCATTTAATTATGCTGTTTGAACATTCGAAATAGTCAAATTGTGTATTCAGAATGAAATAAAAAGTTGGAAGAGTATTCTCCTGAAATTTTCATCGTTGTAATGTCAAATATGTTACAGGGTTAGACACAATTGAAATACCTTTCAAATAAGTTGTCACCCAACTTTTATTTTTATTCGAAGGAAGGGGATGGCTGGCTGCCGAATAATAAATTTTTACATAAAAGTTGACGTATGAAGTCACGATTTTTCACGAATTGTTTTCAGTTTCGATATGAGATGATTCATTCAGAATAACCCGATTTAATTCAAATGCACAGAATAGCATTTATTCGCTGCAGCATAGTATTTTCAAGTAAACGATATAGGGCAACGTACCTTCCAACAGGAAAATTATTTTTACCCCTGGTGATTTCCCCAAATCAACTCGATGGGATTGAAAATACAAAAATAGGGGGGAAGTCTCAGTATGGTGTGTCCATACTTTTCAGCAATACTCTCAAAGGCATACACGTCTTCAAATGTTTTTGTCTGTAAAACTTCAAGTAGTTGGTTTTTGGTATAGAAATTTTTCAAAATAAAAATCGATGTCCTTTAAAAAACTTTGTATTTCATCTTTCCTTTATTTCGGTACTTTGATGACCTGTTGCGAATGTGGAAGCGTGGTCAAGAACTATTACACTATTCGCATCCAAATTAGGGATCAATGTGTTTTCAAACTATTCCTCGTAAAAATTAGCTTCCATTTTCTTATGATAGTCAACATTGCAGTCCTCAAGTTTTTTTCCACATAACTTCAAAGAATTCGGAACTCATCCTTTTCTTCCTCCGCAATACACAATGATTATTAGCGATCCTTTGTTTGCAGGTATGTTGAGCCATCAGTTTACTTACCCTTTCGTAACTATGTCGTGAGTGTCATACCAAGTTTCGTCCAAATAGAAACCTTTTCGTTTTTCTTGTCTTTATTTTGCTATTTTTTCTAAGTATTTGTTTCGCAATTCCACTACTCTGCTTTTCATAACTGCTTGACGTTTGTTTATCATTTTGAATCTAAGTCCTACTTCCTTTATACAATTCTGAAGAGGTCATAGCAGTTGTAGGATTCCCTTTTGTTTTGTAACAGCCGTATATTGAGTAATCTCGTATCACATTGCATCTTTACGTACAGTTGAGAAATCTGATGTTGCTTGTAATAGTTTGTTTTCCTCGAAACCGAACAATGGTATTTTTCATTCACCATCGCTATTGGAATCAGTACACAGGAAAAAGTCTACGATATTATCACATTCGTTATTACTATTAGTACTTGTCGAAGGACGCCACATTTTGAACAGGTAACAAAAATTTTAGGTATTTATAACTGCACCAATATCGAATTTTAACACTTAAATCGCGATCAGTTCCTGAACTGAACACTGACAACACGACGGCTCGCATTCTATTCGTCACCGTAACATGACTTCAAATATAATTTCCCGACTCTTCAGCCATTCATAAAACTCGGTTAGTAAAAAACTTCCAATACGAACCGCCATTTCTACAGTCCACGTGGATTAGTTGGCAGCGGATTTATTTCTCTACATTGACTACAGTCAAGTGAAAAGTGAAACATTTTCTGTCGAGATTTTTCCGATTGCCGCAAAATCCATCCGGAAATTAATCGAACAATTTTTCCGATCGCGACGTCGTGGTTTCCACGGCAATAACCGTTATCTCTAGACCGAGAGTCCTCGTCCCACATGTGGCCCCAACGCCCCATAAATTCCACCCCACACGGTGGCGGTCAAAATTATCTATTTGGCCATCCGAGCAGCCATGCTGCCGACCAGCAGATTACCGCGTGCAGATATTTAGTAAGAGCGCAGAGTTATGGTCATCCGGTATCATTTTGCGGTGCAAAACGGACATTACGGGAACATTATCGGTTAATTTACGATTCGTTTTGGTGTTTGTTGGCCGTGAAAGCGATTAAAAATTAATATATACCCGGAAATGACGAGGACCATCGACTGTCGCGGATTAGAAGGTAGTTGGAGGAAATTATAACGACAGCATTTTACGTAGTATTGTATATAATGAACTAATAAATAATTTCATCCTGCTGGGTGGTCTTATTTTAAACACGAAACACAAAATACAGTTTTTGGAACAAACTGTTTTTTTTTTAATTTCAAATATATTATTTTTAAAGGATTGATACACTTTTGCTTACGTTCAAATCAATTTTAAAAACAGTTTCTACTGTGAATTTGATATTCCTGAAACAACAGCTCAAATTTTTTTCATAAAATACACATTACTATTTGATTGATCATCATCGTTGATCAAGTCGTAAGGTGTAGTTTATGAAATCACTATGGATCTTCATCAAGTAACGGGCAAATCAATCAGAAACAGCTTCAACAGCTTCTTGGAATAATAAAAATCATCAACTACGCTTTACGCTATATTTTATTTGTCACAGAAGAACAAAATGCATTATGCGATAAGTAAAATACATTGTTGTATACTGTAAAAAAGTAGCGACGATATACCCAATGAAGCTGAAAATCATGCTTGGATGTGTATCGTGACAACTTTTGTGGAATTTTCATCTCGAAATACCCAAACAATGAATTGTTGCTTAGTTTCTGATTTTTACCAATACCAGTTGAGCCCCGCGGATTCGCCCGTGTATAATTCATAAAAAACTCTGACAGCAGACTTGTAGTATTCCAGTAGGCATGAAGAATGTTTCTTTCTTCATATTAGTTTGTTTGAAAAGTTCAGTCCATATTGTAAATCATGCCCAAATATTCAGGATAAACAAGAAATAGAAAATAAATCTTCATTCATTTGAAGATTTTAAGTCTTCCCAAGTGAGTAAAAGGGGAGGTACAGGAGTGATTCAGGAAGGATCTGAAAAAGTATTTTAGGATTTCAGGTCGATTTTTAGACGCCGAGGATATACGTCGTATACAAGTAATGCAAAATTCGTGTTTGCGACTCATATATGGGATAAGAAACCGACAAAATATATCTCACAAACTGAATGGGCATACATGGCTTAATATGGCAAGAAGAAGATTCTTGCATTCTTGTTATTTCCACAAAATTATTAGCTCGAAAACACCACCTTATCTTTCGAAGAGAATTTCTTTCAAGGAGGATATCCATAGTATAAACGTTCGTTTTAAAAGAACTATTACACCTTCAGTTCATAGAAGAACCACATATGAAAGATCTTTTTTTATCAAGTGTGGCAGGTTCTATAAATTAGTTCTCCAAAATTTGAAGAATTTCAGTGTACAATCTTTCAAAAAAAGAATGAAAACTCATCTTTTTGCTAAACAATCGAATACAAATATGAATTAGATTGATGAACTGTGCTGTTCTTGAAAAATTGTATCTGTGTTTCTAGAATGATGGAAGTAGATATAGATAGATATATTGGTGTGTGCCAATAAATTTTTCCTCTTTTTCCTGTATTATTTTTTCACTATCAGATACCTCAGATACCTACGCTTAAGAATAATAATAGACCACTGGATCTTCAGCGTGTTCCCAATGTCTCAATGTTGTTTTTTTTTCGATTTTATTTAAGTATATGTGTTAGCTATGGGAAATTGAGATCGATATTATTATTATTATTATTACATTTACTAACATTTCAGTCTGACTTACTTACTTCAAATATATATTGAATTCATTCAGTAATATCATATGAACAAGCAAGAACATCGAAATCGTCCCACAATAATTTGTTATAGCCCTGAAATTGCGTATATATCATTAAAGGGGCGGGCATCCTAATATTTTCTTCGTCTGCTTCGTGGGTCGAAGCCACGTTTTTAAGGTTTATCGGATACACAACAAGATTTTAATCTCTATCAAGTTGCCGCCAAGAACATCTGACCAAAAGAATCTTCAAGGAATTTGTTGAGGTCGAGAGGTAACTGCCGATTTTGAGTAGAACCCGAAATCATAATACGGGGAATTTTATCACAAAATGGATCTGATACATACATTTCAATTATTAGGTTACATTCATTATCAAAGAAGGAAATTTTGTACCTTATTCAGTGTGTTTTTAATAAAATGCTAATATTCCAAGAGACTACATTTATCTTTTCGAGAAAAAATCTTCAGAAGAAATTATGACTGAAGTTTCTATCTTTTGAATAAAAGCTTTCAAAACATATTATTTCATGATAACACTAGTATTACCTTAAATAATGTCTACTATAAAAATGATTTTTTATTCTTACCAGTGATGTATATGCCACTGTAACATTTCAAAGAGAAAAGTGATTCGCCTGTTTTTTCTTTGAGTGGAATTCATTTCTAGATTCCTCCTTTATTTCTGGGCCAATTGGACGTGAAGTAACCGTAAAAGTAAAATAAAATTCATCGATTACCATTTAAGAAAACACAATTTATGTAACTTTGAACATTAGATGATTTACTTAGGACTCTAATTGTCAAATTTCGCGAGCTACGTACATTCAATTAGCGATTTTAATTTTTTTTTTATATTACTACACTCATCTAGAACATATTTACACGGTTTCAGCTGTTTGGCATGTTTACTTTGTTAGTGAGAGACTTTAGGAGAGTTTTGTGTATTCGGTGATTTTCTGCTATTCGATCAAATTTTGGCATCAAATTTTGTGAAAAAATTGAAGTGAGTGCTCGAAAACACTTGAAAAACAGTAGCATAGATATGGTGATTGAATTCTGAGTCACAAAAATATTTATGGATCAAGATTTTCACAGAAGGTCGAGTCCAGGAAAGCCAAAACCAAAAAGGCACGCCATGTTCGATCAAATGTCAAGATTTTGTGCTCATTTCGTTTATTCTTTATTATTTTGTAGTCTTTTTTATTTTTTATCGAATAATTTTGTTCGTTTAATTGTATTTTCATTTCTCGTTTGAATGCTTACATATGATTGATATTTTAGCTATTCATTCCAATTGTACCTGTTTTTTCAAAGATTTCGAATCATATTATGCAATGGAAGTCGAAACTGGTAAATATTCTGAGTTGTGTACACTATCTGATTTTGTGATTATTTAGAAGCTTCCTAGTGAGCAGAATTTCTGGACCTCTTATCTTCAAACACACGCTCCTAAGATGGAAACGAGAACCTTCTTCGCGGATAGAAACTAGAGAGCTATCCACCATATAACTCCCTTGATAGTTCTACAATGATCAGGAACATTTCATCACATTTCAGAATGTTTCTAAATGTTCTGGAATATTGAGAAATTTTTTCGAATATTCCCGAGTGTTTGTTGTGTTCCAGAACTTTCCAGAGTGCGAAACTTCCAGCCTCTATATATTCGAAAGAACACCATTCAGATAAACATGAACCTTTCTTATAACTAATGTATCAATGACTCTTTTCTTGAAGTTTCGTCATTTTTTTTTAATTTAAATGCAGTAAGAATTTTCGAAAGAAAGTGTCACAAACTCTCGAGAATAATGTGACCAGCTTCAAATGAACCTTTTTTCTCCAATTATTGACTATTCTTTCTGTGTTCGTCAATTTATTCTTTCAAATCTTGTTTATTATACTTTAGATTCAGTGAATTCCACCTATATCTTTATTTATGTCAGTGTACAATAGAACAGCAATTCATTTTGGATAATTGTGTTGGAAGGAAACACGAAAGAAATAATTCTTTTCTATTTGTTAACAACGTTAGCATTATTAGTGATACATTTCTACCAGCCTCAACGTCAATTAAGAGAAATAGTAGCTGCCATCAATTAGGCTGATTAGATATAATAAGAACGAACCCAAGGATAAAACGGTTGAATACTATTATTGGAAACAACTTATCAGAAATAAATTCTGAAATGTTGTTTTTCACTTGCGTCGATCATCGTAGAACCGTTATTTTCTATACGGGATAAATGTAAGGCGTGAGTGTTAATGAAACAAATTAAATAAGAGATGAAATTTTACCAAATACCACTAGATATAACACATCAATCAGTATTAATAATGAAATATTGATGAATTGCTTGTTTCGCAGTAATAGACAACAAACACCTGAAAATTATAATAGTTTCACTTGAACTAATATTTTTTTCTGTTAAAAAAACCTATATGCACATACTGTTTATAAATTGCTGGTCTAAAAGAAGAAATGAAGCATGGTACAAAGCAGTTTCTAACCAATTTGGTATACCTTGAATATATGTGTTTCTTTTCTGGCAACTACAACAAGTGAAGTAGTTCAAATTAAAAACATGAAAAATGAACAAATATTGGCGATGAAGGAAATTAAGAGCAGGGAAATATGGGACAAAATGAAAGTGTTTGTAACATATATTTCCTGCAGGCACTATTTCCTATACAATAAACTCCAAAGTATTTTGACTGAAGATATTTAAAAATACAAAAAAATCCATTTCCATAATTACATATCGTATTATAGATCATTCCTTTTCAATGTTGAAAGGGTCCTTCAAATCGGGCGGTCATCGGCTTCCAAGTGAATGAAAGTAGCGTGAATTAGAGGATGCATATCTCCAAAACGTTATTTTTGAAACCTCGACACGTGTTTCGATCACCAAGAAATCATCTTCAACAGGAAGATGTTTAAACATAATCTTGAAGATGATCCTTGCTACACCAAGCAGTGCATTACAAATAAGTTGTTAAGATAAATAACTGGTATATAACTGGTGGTAATAATTTTCATTCAAATATATAATTCAGACTGAAACTATATGGAAGGTATCTTAGCCCAGAACACCTATAGGAATATGGGTCTCCTATTTGTTTTTTCCCAGTTTCCTCAATGATCCACCTCCGTTCGATTTGAAGCAATACTTGAAGACTGTGAATAATAATCTTTAAGATACCTTTGATGTAATTGGGAAAATTGAAGAAAATCCATCAAAAATATTTGTTAAAACACTTTATTATGAGATGTCTACATAATAGTTCATAACATCACAACGCACTTGATTTCAATGTCACTGGTTCAATTCAATGCCATAAAAACCCAGGCATCGGTTTTCTCCAAGAAGATAAATGCCTCCGAACCGTCAGGTTAGATAATTCCGCTTTCTGCTTCAATATATTCGTTGGAGACACCCCACCAATATGTCTTGGCACAATCATGTCGCTGAAATTGTAAAGGCTGCTTTGTAAAAGCTTGGAACACTGTTAACAATAAAAAAAGGTATATATACCTCAGAAACTTATGATGTTTTATAAAGCTCGGATCACACTTTCTTTGGAATATTGTTCTCATGTATGGAGCTCTGCCCTCAAACATACCTTGAAGTTGTTGGATTCCATCCACCTGGTTGGGCACGTTCACCTGGTTGTCATCCACGTGCAATCTTGATAGTCCGGAACATCGAAGGAAGGTTGGAGATGCGTCTCTTTTATAGATACTATCACGTGAGGTGTTCAAATGACTTGGCACATTTGATTCCACCAAGAGCGGTACGTATCAGAAAGTTTTTCCAAATGGATATAATCTCCAGCGATTCAAATCCATTGTGAATCGCTACTTACGCACAGGCACCACTCTGAGAGCGCCTTAAGGATTTTGCTCTAGTGCTTGTGTTTTGTCTTAAAAAAAAGCTTTTTTATTTATAGTGGAGGTGTTATAATTTTGTAAAGTATTATTTACTTCTAAACGTTGTTGAGTCCTAGATAAATAATATTGATCATTATTGAAAGTAAATAACTTTCAACAGTTTGATTACAAAACTCACGGCAAGCACTATAAATTGACGTCAATGTAGCGAAAGTTTTTTCGTGAAAGAAGTTTCACTTAGATAACTTTCTGAATTGAATTTCCCTATTTTCAAGTATTAGGTTGTGTAAATAGTTTTGTCCGTTTTAATGTCATTTGTTCCTTAGTATATTGTTCCGTAAAGACTTTTGTACTTTACTTTCATCGATGTTGTTAATTTTTTTTTTAATTTTCATTTTTTGCTTCTTTCCAGCTTGATACTTATATCTGCTGCATGATATATAATATCATTCAGCTGTTTTCAGCCAATTTTTCTCTGAAAATTGAAATTGTACCAAATCGCTGTCAAAACAGACTGAAAAATTAACCAGCAAAAAATGCTTGATCGGATCCCGAGCACGCACTTTTTTGGTAGATGCTTATTTTGGTTAAATTAAATAAATATTCACTGAGATATAACAGTTCAAAGTAGACAGACAAAACTTTAAAAACAACCAACTTCATAACTAAAATTTGGAATGACCTTTTCAATGGTTGTCACGAGTATTGAAAGGTGATTTTTACAAAGTAGCTTGTTGAAAATATTTTTAACATTAGAGTTAAAAGTAATTTTAACACGATTCTTTTCGATCAAATAGCAACAAACAAAACGTAATAATTTAATTTTCAAGGAAGTTTTATTATGAACAATAGATATAGATAAGATTGAATTCTGTTACAAATATGGTATATACATTGAACACCAGCAAGAATTTTAAATCTCTAAATGTGACTTAAATAAAACACGTGAGCTGTCAACAATACTGTTTGTTGGTAACCAGGTGATTCGGGTTCACTTCACACGGCCATTTCATAGTAAATACGATAACATGAAAATAGTTAATTGACAAGAGGTGTCAAAATTTGTTTTAGTAGATATAATAAATTATCTATTTCATTATGAAAGCAGGAGAGTTGTACAAAAAACTTTTTATGATGTTTATGTTAAAAGTAAATTTTATTTTGTTCATGAAATTGCTTAACCTTACTTTCAACATTCCTATCATAAATAGCTATTCTTCACCTTAGTCCTAACTCTTGGGTAAACTTCATGATGTTTATGAAATTTTATTATATAACGATTTGGCATATCGACGATCAGAATATTAGACTTCATCTCAGCCGCATGCTTGAAAAATTCGAATGCAAGATACTTGCCTTTCCATTATTATTTATGTACCTGATGTGAGGAGTAAATGGGTAAGGTCATTTATTTTACACTGGTCAGTGCTTTTGAAACATTGGCTCTATTCGCCAAAGTCCCTCGTAACTTTTCTATAGTCGTAAAAGTTTCATTTGCTCGCTCGCTAACCGATTTTGATTTATTTGCATTTTTTGCAGAACCAGAACGGCAATAGGCGATGTTAGTAGTGTGGGAAATACATACAAATACTTGTTCACTACTCGTATCTTAACCACTATTTTTACTGAGAAATGCATAAAATTCTGAAGACCAGAAGTTTCAAGAAAGTAATTGAAGCCCTTTTATGTGTGCTTGATTTGAAAGTCGATTTTCTTCAAATTGGATATTTTACCTATAGCTGTATAATAATACCTAATGTAGCAGATGCTGTAGGCAATGGGTAAAAAAACGAATAGAATTTAGTTAGTTGGAAAGAATAATTGTTATTCAAATGTTCAACAATGAAACAAACCAAATATGAGTATGCCCCAAAAAATCAAATTTAGAGACTTTACTATAATTATCCATTTTTGTTCAGAAATTTGAAAGCTACATGATATAAGTTCATCCACAACTATTATATAATGTACGCGTTACATGTCTGTTTGTTCGACCTATAATCACTGCTGTCAGGTGATTCCTTGATTTAGCCTCAATATTATATTGTTTAGTGCATATAATTCAAATGTTTCGACAATTCACCAAAACAATAGTTTTGATGTCAATTATATCCCTGCGACTAACTTGACCAATTGTTCAAATACTACAATTATTAATGACTATAAATGAATATCTTGTAATATAAATATCTTCTTGTAAGATTACATACGTAATAAGATATAATCATTACTATATATTATGTATAGATGAACAATAGTGTATTGTATGAAATTTTTGTTAGAATAAAATAATAGTTTCTATTGAAGGGGTTATATTTTTTAGGAGTGATTAATTTTTGGGAAAGAAAGTTTT
>WOGP01009463.1:0-10730 GCA_015342065.1 Leptinotarsa undecemlineata | reverse complement strand
CGCATGTTAGTGAAGTATGATATGAAAAGTTGAATCAAGGTTGGTGAAAAGCTGTACCTGTACAATTTCGATATCATTAATACGTGATCAAGTCTGTCGAATGCCTTAGAGAAGTCTGTATATATGACATCTGTGAGGGGTCTCCTATCAATGGTTCCAGAAATATATTGGATAACATTGAAAAAGTTGGTGATTGTCGAGCGACCTTTTATAAAATCATGTTTAAGTAGTGTTATTTGATTGCTCAAATAAGGATATAACCTGCTATAGATAAGTATTTCAGACACTTTGGCGAAGTTGCATATTATTTATATGAGTCTGTAATTACCGACATCAAACTTGTCCCCTTTTTTATAAATTGGCCGAACTTTAGATAATTTCCATAGACTGGAACGGTACTAGTTTTGATTCAGATATTTATTAATATCGAGCTAGAACATATGCACAATCTCTGACAGTCAGTGCAGAGATGCTGTTGGGACCTGTTGTCATTTTCGGTTCTATCTGTTTCAAAGCAGTAATGAATATTCTAGACTTGTGAATATGGATGGTCATTGCTCAATTAGGTTGCAGAGCTGGTGATATATGATTTTGAGAAAAAATCAGCAAAGCTATCAGCAAAGAATATCTAAAGAAGTATCTGAAAATTCTCCTTCATAATGCTGGTGGAATCTTTTTTGTTATTTATATATGCTCAGAATTTATTTAGATTGTCTTTGATGTCATGTTCAGCGGATTTGACAAATTTTTTGTACGCGTTGTCCACGTCCGACTTTATCTTTGCCCTCAAATAAAAACATAGAAGAAAATAATAGAAAAACGAATATTCTATAAATTTTCAATGGGAACAGCCGGAACTGAAGAGGTAGCTACACATACGCAGCTTTCTAATAGTTGGTTGGTCTAATCATAGTTGAAAATAATTATTCGCAAACATACGTACTTCCGAACAGAGACAGCATTTGCTTTGCATTTCTCGTCAAATGCAGAAATTTCTCAGGACATACATAACATTTCTAAAAATGTTCGATGTTTACCGAGAAAAATATATTTTTCAAATCAGTATTATTTTGCATGGCAATTACTTCAATTTGGAAGTCTTCAGGAATTGTATCTTCCTCTTGAAGATGATCACTTGGTAATCAGAACACATGTCAAGGTGTTAAAGAAAACGGTTTGGTGTTGGCAAAAAACTCCAGTAATATGTATTGTGATGGTTTTCTGATTTATCTGATTATGTTTTGATATGAAATACAAACATTTCACCAATTTTTTAATTTTTACAAAATCTACCTGTTTCACAAGAATTATTCATTGATCTAATCATGCCTTGCAATTACCTACTGTTGAAAAGAACACATTGTAGAATAGTTTGATGTACCAATCCAAGTGATGAAGCTACGATGTAAAGAAACGCGTCTGAAATAAAATTTATTGTGAAAATTCTATATGAAAAATGGGAATAGAAACTTTTTATGTTTTTCACCAGTTTTATTTGTAACTAACGTTACAAATAAAAGTTTCGTCCTATAAGGACAAAATTTTGTAACGTTTAGATTCGGAAACTTGTGGTTGCATCCCAAGGAATGCGGGATGCACTACGGACACTTAAGCTTTTAAACTCGAGATTTCTCCAAATTGTCCACTTTATCTTAGGCATTGTGTCATCAACATTTGAGGAATCTGTCGTTTGAGATTTCACCTGCGTTGTCAAAAAATTATGCAATTTTCTTCATTTTCCAGTGCGTTAGCTTCAGATGTCCAAAATATGTAAAAAAAAGAATATTTTCAAAACCATCAAGATGTGTTTCCATTTCTATTGAAATATACTTTTATATTTTTAGGATTGATTAATTTTTGGGAAAGAAAGTTTTTGGCTTTCTACTACTATATCTCCATACAAAAAATGTGGAAACCTTCCAAAGAAAGTAAAGAAGCAATCAATTTCAAAAGAAGTAACTTTCTACATAGATGTGTACATCATGTAAAGAAGTAACTTTCTTTGGAAGGTTCCTAAATTTTTTTGTATCAAGATGGGGTAATAGAAAGCCAAAAACTTTCTTTCCCAAAAATACTTTTTTTATTTCATTAGATTTTATCATTCTTCTTCAATAATTTTCATTCTTTTGAACAATGACAAATCCATTTTGAAGACTCTCCCAGGACTTCTAGACAGAAGGATTGATAGAAGTTAGATACTAATGATTTTTTATTCAGATTGGAACTGCTTTCGATCTAAATGGCGCCTCGCAGCTTTCTTTCGATCTTTCAACGCGAATTTGTTTCGATATCAAGAACCAAACGACAATAATTGGAAGAATGATAAATATTTTCTAGAAGGTTATAATTCGCTTTGAGAGATCAGTTCGTTTCAAATACTCTTGTAAATACTGTTACTTCCAGATTTATTTTCTTGTAAATATTATTTTTTAATAAAAACAAATCACTCTATGTATTTTTTTATTTTTCCCCAAACTGAAATTCCATGTAGGTTGTTCGCTAGATCTGCAACATGAGAAGGGACTGCGTTTAGAATTATCAGAAGTAGCAGTTCTGGGATAAGAGTGTCTCACTTCTGAAAGTGGTCAATATGAGAAGTGGCAGATTTGAAATGTACAGTCACAGAAGAGTATATGTCAGTTATTGGTAAGGTATTTTTTTAATTGTGTCAATGATACCCGCTTAACTAACAATCTATCATGAAAATCATGAGACAATGGTAGATGAAAGGTACTTGTCACTTGACATCAGAAGTAACCATTTCGGAAGGTCTTACTTTTTTCAAGTAACTCTCGTGAATCATATTTGTCAGGGATTTGAATGTGGCTATTTTGAATGCTGCCATCAGGAATCAGGAGTGGTTATTCTGGAAAGACGATGTCTTTTCAAGTGTCTTTTTTGAAGAGTGATCAATGTTGAAAGTGACAGAAGTAAAATGTATGGTCAGAAAAAGATCCATGTCATTTGTGGGAGGTGACTGTTTTAAAAGGGTCAATGACTATCAGCCATACTATTTGTCATGGTAATCATGAAACGATAATGGGTGTAATGAAACTGGCTTTCGTTAAAGATAGAGTGACTGTTTCAAAAGAGTCAGTGACTATCAGCCATACTACATATCATGGTAACCATGAAACGATAATTGGCGTAATGAAACTGCTCTTGTTAAAGGTGAATGACATCAGAAGTGACGATCCTGGAGAAAGAATGTCTACTCAGGTAACTTAGTCACAAGAAGGTCCATATCATTTTTGAGAGCTGACTATTTTAAAAGAGTCGGTGACATATCAGCCATATTATATGTCATGGTAATCATGAAACGATAATGGATGTAATGAAACTGGCTCTTATTAAAGTTGATTGACAATCCTCGAAAGATATCTACTCAAGTGACTTCTTTAAATAGTGGTCAATGTTGATAGTGGCAGAAGTGGAATGTATGCTCACAAGAAGGTCCATGTCATTTGTGAAAGGTAACTGTTTCAAATTAAGAGTCATCTTCTTTGACTTCTTTGAATATTGGTCAATTTTGAACGTGATAGAAGTGAAGTGTATGGTTACAAGAAGATCTATGTCATTTATAAGAGATGATAGGTGTTTTTGAAGAGGAATGTAAAACAATGATTGACGCAACGAAGCTGGCTCTTTTTGAACATGATTGTCATCAGAAGTGACAATTCCGGGTGGAACCTACCTTTTCATTTTTGCCGTATATTATGAAAGTAGCGATTTTGAAAAGTAATGGTCATCAGAAGTAGTTATTTTTGGAAAGAGGGTATCTTTTCAGATGATTCCTGCGAAGGGTGGTTAATGTGAAAAGTGGTAGATGTAAAATGTATGGTGACTAGAGGGTATACATCATTTGTGAAAATGGCTGTTTTACGGGGATGTCAGAATAACCATAACGTTAATGAAACATGTCACAAATCTTATATACTTATAAATATATCTTATATACTTATAAATATATATGATAGGGTTTTTTTTGAATGAAAATTGTCATCAGAAGTGGCCATTCTGTAAAGAAACTGTGTTCTCAGCTTACTCTTCTGAAGAAAGTGTGAAATGGTTATTTAACATTCTAACTGTTTCATATAATAACCATGAAATGATAATAATGAATTGTGAAATTCAATGAAACGACCATTCTGGAATGGTACTTAGCTCTTCAAATGACTCAAACCGAATTTGTGCCTCTTTTGTAGTTATTGTAAATGTGACTAGTATTAAAAGGTTATTGTTATCAGAAATTACTTTATTATATTCAGAGACTACCTGATAATTTGTTCTGATGACTCGTTAAGATTTTCTTGAATAGATGTAGCTATCTATTGAAGTACCTCACAAAATAAGCAAGAACCATAAAGAAAAATACTATGCTGAAAGTAATTGAAGAACTTACAGGGTGTTCTGGGAAGGAGCCACCAGCGTGAAACTTCCCCATAACCATATTTGTCACAATTATTATGTAGTAAAATAAATGCATATCTATTTGAAAACACCTGTTACAGAAAAATGCTGAAAGAATGGAAGTAACTTCGCGTCTGAATAATCAAAAAAGGGTATCAAGAAAAAGGAAATAATTCAAAGTAAACTGCAATTATCTTACAATAAATGCGCTTTCTTCTAACATAGTTGATACTGAATTTGAAAATTGTTGAATGAAGATACCAATGAGAGTTATTATATTACACGTTGTTCGTATTGTATTTTGTCTGTAGTGAAGTTTGGAATATTTCGTGCATTGTGAGAATACTTCGTGTTGTGAGAAAGTTAGTATTTTGTTTGTTGAAAGTATTATGAGAGTGTTGGGAGTGTTTGGGGTATTGTGAGTGGCATGACTGTTGTGTCTTGTATATGGTGTGTGCTACGACTGCTGTGAAAAAAATTGGTATCTTATTTGTGTTTGTGCGACTGTTTGTGTTTATGTAACACTTCTGATAATCACAGGTTATTGTGTTTGGTGGTGTTACCGAAATCAGATTTTTTTCAAGCTGGTGATTTCTTTTAGAAAAGGATCAAAATGAAACAATTTCAATATTCATCGTCCTCTATTGCCGTACGTATGTCATAGGGTTTCCCAAAGAGAATATATAAAACAGATTTTACAAAATGACCCCACATCGAAACAGCAGATTTCACTTTCGTCCCGATGTCTTCTATGAGTGGAAAAGGGGAGTACCTTCGAGACCGTTTGTTTTCTGTCGGCCCTCTCTCATCTTCTTTGTTGATTCTAGTGAAAGTATACATGTAGCAAGATGGCGTTTTGCTTATGGTATGTATTTTATGGAAAATTCCTACTTCGACAGAGGTGCTTTGTCCCCTGCTCAATTTCACTCCTACTGATTGAAGGCTATTTCCAATTTCAATCTCGTAGACAACTTCTCCTTCCATAATAGTTAGGGTTACGTTATCCAAGTCTTTATTGATGAAGTTCTCGAGAAAAAGGCCTGCGAATAAATATACAGAAAATGAGATGATCACACCTTGAATATTTCGAAAACGGACAGAAATAGGAAAAATATTCTAGACCTGTAACTAGAAATGAGTGTTGCTTGGGTTGTGAGTATTGTGGAGGTTGAGTGTAGCAAGTGTTGTAAATGCGGTTATGGGAGTGATGAGTATTGCAAGATCTATCTCTATGTCATCTTGTCATAACTGAAGAATTAATGTGAGAGTTGTTAATATTGTGAATGTCGAGATGTTTATGAGTGTTATGAATATTGAGTGTGTTACATATATAATGGACGTCGAGTGTTATAACTATTCAATAATAATAATAATAGGAGTTTGCATCCTAAATCGTTAGGAGTTCGAATTCCCTTCTCTGCATGGTACGCGACCATGAGAAAGCAGGAATTGAAGCATTTCTCTTAAGGGCAGCTGCCCGAACAGCTGATGAACTGGGTTTAGTTTTCGACACTGAACCAAGTGTTCACAACTATGTCACCGAGTTGGAACCCATTCAGCAAAATACTTATATAAAAGCCGCATAGATCAGCTCACTTCTGCAGTAACACAAGGATAAGCCAATTCATGGGGTCTTCTTCAGTAACATTGAAGACCTTGGCTTATCAAAACGCCTGACTTTCGCTTTCGTCAGGTCGAGTGGGCTGAAGTCGGAAACTGAGGGGTTCATCATGGCCTGCCAAAATGGTGTCTTCAAGAGCCTAGTCTACTGCAGCCGCGTGGTGGGTATAGAGGTCCATGACACAAGGTGCAGGGCCTGCCGCGAGGCATCCACAATCCTAATGCACTTGCAATTAGCATGTCCAGTATATGCGATCTGATCCTCTCTCAATCGACATAACGTGGCTCTAAGTGACGGTATTGACGAGACAATGGAATTGCCCCACGCTCCGGGGGATATTGAATCCGTTTTGGGGAACAGGAAGTGACAAACTCATTGAAACTCTTCGTTCACCACACTCAGGCTCATACAAGCTTAATACGCCTACTGTAGTCCTGCCTACTGTAGTCCTTCTCGACCATCAGGGCAAGACGATATTTTTTGTGGAGTTTTCGTCTCCTGGCGAGACGAAAATCGTCGAGAAGATGAGGAAAAACGGATAAAATATCGAGATTTTCTCTTTGAACTGTGCAAACTCTAGCCAGACTACTCTGTCAAGATGGTTATTCTGATGATTGGAGTCCTTGGTGGAATGATGTCCTCTTTCTACTCTTGAATATCAAAATCATACCGGCTTCGCATAGCCGCACTAAATCAGAAATCTTAGCCGCACAGATGCAGAAGTCTGTCATTCTTTTCTCAGTGTGCTTACTCAGAGCATATGATTCTCGAGCCCAAAAATCACTTACCACACGGTGTGGGGAGTGGTCGTTGGTTGATACTGCTGGCGCGCCTTACCGGGGATCCGGGGGATAGGGCAAGACCAGCGCAAACTTCGGTAACTTTAGTCGCAATAACAAATTACATATACTGAATTCCAATCATTCACAGATTTGCAAATAAAATTGTTCAGTCATTTAGTTTCTGGCGAATCTATCTATGACAACTACGTAGAAGTAAAACGATTATAATTAATGAATTTAATTAATGAATGAAAATTTTAGTATTTAATCCAATCCACTGTTCTATCTGAGGTGTTTGATAATTCTCTTTTTCCTCTACTAGGGATCAATAATTACATGAAAAAAAGTTCTATTCGTTTTGAGAACGAGAATTTCTGGCAATATATTGTATATTTTAGGTACTAGATAGATGAAAGTTCTTTGCCTTACTGCTTTCTGTGCTCTCGGAATTTTGAGATAATCTGAAACCTATGCCCTCGTTGGGTGAGTACTGAATGGTTCAAATCTCCATAAAAGTCGACGGAATTACGAGTTGTGAAAGTTTTTTATACTGGATATGTTTTATGTATATCATGAATGTTGAGAGTAGATAATATGGGACTAGGTATGAAAAGTCTTATGAGTGTTCAGAGAATTGTAAGGTTTGAAGGTCGAGATGTTAATATGCATTGATCAATTTGAGTTTTGAAGGTGTTGAAGTGATTCCAGTTTTATGGGTGTTACACTTCTCCTTTCTTGTATCAATTCGATGCTGCTACATACCTACCTGGAAAATCCGCTATGAACAATACATCACTATCGTTGGACCAGGAATGAACCTCTTTGCTGATTTCATCCATTCTCTTTCTAAAATCGCTGTACTGCCACAACACCGGCAGCAGCCATTCTACCGGCTGAAATGGTGACCAGTTGGCTTTCAGCAAGTCGTAGTTTGGATCGAACATTCGTTGCTGAAAGCGTTTGTTCAAAGAGCACCAAACGTCGAGATAAATGGAGATGTTGTCAGATGTGAATTTCGAAGATGTTGCAGTAGAATACCCCAGATGAGATTTTTCTGGAAAACGAAAAGTTTAATATAATACTAACAGATATTTCCACTATGAATTTAATCACCATGCTGGCGTCAAAAAAAAAAGATAGTAATTTAAAATAAAATTCAAATATACTTTATTGTCTGAAGAATAAATCCTTATTGGCAGGGCCTTGTGCGAAATATAAATAACATATACATGAAATCACAAATGTAAAATCACTGAAAGTAAGTGATAACATGAACTGAAAAGAAACATGTAAATAATAGCAACCGTTCAGGATATAAGAACATGGTCAATAAAAATTAAATAAATCATTTTAAACTAAATTGAATCAAAACAATAAAATACCGTAGATATTACAGTTAGTCTTCTCAATAAAAATTATCATCGTAGAATTCTGCTAAGCTATAATAATGTCTCACAGAAAGCAAGTCTTTCAACACTTTCTTAGAGTTCTAAGGTTATTTATGGTTCTTATAGCTTGAGGAAGGTGGTTGAACATTTTGAGACCGTTGTAAATAATGGAATTTTTAACTAGGGTCGAAGAAGGCAGCGGTAATTTAAAGCTGAATTTTTGCCTGGTTTGATACATTGGCTCGTCCAAGTTGTTAAACAATACCCTATTTTTGAAGAGAAGGCAGATTGTCTCATATATAAATAAGGAGACCACAGTTAGGCCCTAGGCTTGGCTTTGGATATGCATCGTATTGCACATTTTTGTATTAATAATACTGATTGAAGGCGTGTGGTAGGTAGAACACATACCCCAAAGCAAATACCATAACGAAGAGATGGGATTCAAAAAGGGAATAATAAACCATTCTAGCTTCTGCAGATACGAGCTCAAATGCAGTTACTCGTATTGCATTACATCAAGAGAAGAGCTTCGATTTCAAAGTATCTACATGTTTGTTGAATTTTAAATTATCGTCAATGAACAAGCCAAGGAATTTAGAAGTTGGTACGTTGTCAATTTGAATATTATTTAGATGTACGGCTGGGATCTAGCAACGATAGGACACTACTTTTGTTTTTTAATTCAAGCTCAAGAGATTTGAGTCAAACCAGTTTTTCACTTTTGTGATGTCATTCTCAATAACTTCATACAACGTATGGTTGTTAGGAGCATGACATAAAATTGTAGTATCGTCAGCAAGTAAAGTGAATTTTCTTTGGATGTTGATAGACGATAGGTCATTAATGTAAATTAGGAATAAAAGTGGGCCCAGTACCGAACCTTGTGGGATGCCGCAAGTAATTTTACCTTCATTTGAGTATGAAATGGTTTTAACCATCTGGGTGCGATCTGATAAGTATGACTCAAACCACTTAAGACTTATTCCAGTTATACCGTATCTACTGAGTTTCCGTAAAATAATTTTATGATTCACGCAATCAAATGCTTTGGCTATATCACAGAAGACCGCAGCCACTGTTTCTTTGTCATTTATGTTGGAATAAACACTGTAAAGAAATAAAAATATTGCTTCGGAAGTATTTTTTTTTGTTTTTGGAAACCCAACTGGCAATCACTTATTATTATGTTTTCATTCAAAAAGCAAAGGAGTCTTGTTTTGTCTAATGTTTCTATCAATTCAGCTATTGCAGAGATTAGAGAAATTGGAAGAAGACTTGATGGGCCATTGATGACTTCTCCCTTTGGCAGTGCTAACACAATCGACTTCTTCAAAAAAACTGGAAAGATTCCTTGTCTAAATGAATTATTCATTAGACCAACTAATATATCGAGTATTCTTATCGGAATATTTTCTAGGATTTTTATAGAGATTTCATCTGAGCCTGTGGAGTTTTTATTTTTAATGGAAAATAATGTTTCATGCACTTCAGTAATATTTGTATCATATAATATAAAGGTGTTCGTAACTTCAATATTCACATAGTCTAACTAAGGGGTCACCGACTACTTTTAAATTTTTCGTCAAGTCCTCCGTAATAGAGCAATAGAAGTCATTAATTTCAGTAGGAAAAAACGGAATGTCTACAAATTTTGTGTCTCTTTCCAGTAAGTTCATTGATGATATACCAAGTTTCTTTTGATTTATGCATTCTAGATTACTACTACAGGTAGTTTGAAGTGATAATACCTGTACCTGGACCTGGACATTCATTGACTCTTTTCTACCTGCTGTCATATTGCTTACTATCCTTGAATTTCAATTGAGGTTCACCGTTTCTTTTAAATTGTCCGTGTGTCTGTGGATCTCTATTGCCTCCCGTACCAGTCGGCTGTGGTATCCCTGGTTGGGGGCAATGAGTTCTGTGTTTTCAAGCAGAATCCTGTGGTTTCCTTCACTAAGTGCGTGTTTTGCCAATGCTGACTTATCTGTCTGACCAGTCTGCAGTTTCTTTCATGCTTCTTCAGCCTTGTTCCCATGGATCTTTTGGTGGTTCCCATATATACCTTCCCACAATTGCACGGTATGCGATAGACCCCTGCTGCTAATAGTGGGTCCCTTTTGTCTTTTGCTCACCTGAGGCTTAGTATTATCTTCCTGGTGGGTTTGAAAACTGTTTCAATTTCGTGTGTCCCCAATAGTTTTCCAATTCTGTCTGTGACCCTAGGGATATACGGTAGATACAGGCGTGCAACCATCTGCTCCTTCTCTCCAGTTTCATGGCTTTGTTGATCTGGGGTACAGTGTATCCATTCGATATCAAGTTCATTCGAAGGTGTTCTAGTTCTTCCTCTAGATTCTCACATATTATCCGAGCCCGTTCCGTTAGAGTGGAGACGATTCCTCTCTTCTGGATGGGATGGTGGTTCGATAGTGCGTGCAGGTTCCGTGTGAGTGAGTTTTCGGTACAATTTGTGAATTAGTCTAGCACCACATACGTCGATTAGTACATCTAGTAACACTATCC
>WOGP01009462.1:0-10730 GCA_015342065.1 Leptinotarsa undecemlineata | reverse complement strand
TATCCCCACTGAAACACTTTGGTTCCAACAGAACGGCGCTCCCCCACATTTTGGTATTAATGTCAGAGAATATCTCGATGACATATTTGCAGGACGCTGGATTGGACGAAGTGGTACAATTGAATGGCCGCCAAGATCCTCAGACTTAACGCCATTAGATTATTTTTATTGGAGATATATGAAAAACAAGGTTTACCAAAATAGGCCGGCTAATATTGATCTAAAAAACAGAATTAGAGTGGAATCACATAACATACCGGCTGAGGCCATTCTGAATTCCGTAGACGGGTTTAACAATCGCCAAGAGCCTGCCAGTAGAGCGTCTGTTACGTTAATTCATCCTTAGATAGCACTAAGTTAGGTATTCGTAACTTTTCCAAAGAGTTTTTTCTCATTTCGTTGTAACCACAAAAAAAAGTTAAGAGTATGGTCAGAATCCATTTTTACGAGCATATGAATGAGCCCATATACGACATAGGTTTGCATTTCAAAAAAAAAGTTTTGGAGGGTTGCCGCTAAGCGGTTGAAAAAAATTTCATTTTATGGCAAAAAAATGTGTACAACGTGAAATCAATTGACGTGTTTCAGCGTTTTTTCCTAAAATATTGGTTAAAAAGATATTAATTTTATTCCGGACTTATGCGCACCCCTGTATACGAACATACTATGAAAACTCTTGAGGAAGCTATTGTATAGCAAGAGCTATATACGAGTACTAGCATCCCGCACCGGCTCCGTACGGGTTTAAAATTTGTTTTTCCGTTAATCAATTAATGATATTAAATATGAATTCATCCACCGGAAATTTAAGGGCATGTAGAAACAGTGATGAAAAGATAATTATGTTTTATTGGCGCGCCTTTTTCCCCGCGGCTGGCGCCCCAGTTGGAATATTCAAAAATCCTTTCGTATTGCACGTCTACAGCATAAAACGAACCTACAAAATTTCAGCTTCCGAAAATATAGCGGTACGCAGAAACAATGAGGAAAAAGTGAATTTATTTTATGAACGTCCCCCGCGGCTGGCGTCCCAGTTGGAATATTTCAAAATATTTTCAAGTACATCTAAAACATGAAACGAACCCACATTTAAACTTTCAGCATCCGAAAATATAGCGGTACAGAGAAACAGTGACCAAAAGGTAATTTTCATAAATATGTAAACGCTCCCCTTTCACACCACGAGAGGCGTCTCAGTTGAAATATTTGAAAATTCTTCGTAATTGTGCAACTACGTCCTAAGAAGCACGTATATACCAAATTTAAGCTTCTTATGACTTACCAGTAAGGAGAAATAGAGATGAATGTGTTTTGAAAGACTTTCTCATTAATAAGTATAGATACTATGAAAACGCTTGAAGAAGCTATTGTATAGCGAGAGCTTTATACGACCGTACCATGAACACGCTTGGAGAAGCTATATTGTACAGCAAAAACTATAAATGACCGTAGTATGAAAACCCATGAGGAAGCTATTGTTTAGCGAAAAGTATATACGATCACAGTAAGAAAACGATTGAGGAAGCTATTGTAAAGCAATAGCTATAAACGACCATAGTATGAGAACGAGAAAGCGATCATGGTATTAAAACACTTGAGGAAACTATTATATAGCGAAAACTATATAAGATCATACTATGAAAACGCTTAAGGAAGCTACTGTATAGCGACAGTTATATACGACCATGGTATAAAAACGCTTGAGGAAGCTATTGTATAGCAAGAGCTATATACGACCGTGGTATCAAAACGTTTGAGGAAGCTATAATATAGCGAAAAATATAAGCAAACATACTATGAAAACGTTTGAGGAAGCTACTATATAGCGAGAGCTATATACGACCTTAATATGATAACTCTTCCATAGCAAAATACGTGTTGCGGTGTTGTAAACTGTCCAGTGAAATTTCCACATTGAAGTGTTATTTGAAAAATACACGAGGTTTCCATGACGTTTGGTTGCAAACGTGTGGTTGGCATGCAACCACAAGTTTCTGATTCTGAACGATACGGAAATTCTGCACTATGCAAGGAAGGGTGGCAAACTCAATTATTTAGAATCTTTAGAAATTTACAAGCATAAACATTGCGGTTGATACCTGTTAAATGATCAAATCGATTTAATTTACTCTCCGGTTTTTAAATTGGCAAGTCCGCATTGTGAACGGTAAATTCAGGTACTCAATCAGGTACCTGAATGGTATATATTGGCGAATGTAATGAGTCATTGTTAGTTGATTGTGTAAGTAAATTTGAAAATGTCCATATAGGACGAAACTGCAGTAACGTTATTTACAATTAAAAGTGGAATAAAACATGGAAATTTTCATTTCTCTTTTCATTATGATCTCCTACCACGTAGGAACGGCTACATCTATCAATTTATTGGAGTACAATTCTGCTCTACTGCTGAAAATGGCTCACGTGCATATAATAAATTACCAAATGAATTGAAAAAGTGTTCTTCGTTATTGACTTTCAAAAAGAAACAAAAAATTACTTGTCACAAGATTTTTTCATTCAACAGATGAATTCTTTTCAGAAGTTATCTCATAAGAATATTGTCATTATTGTTTCTGTTATATTTTAAATATATAACATTTTTATATGTTAGACATTTGTAACGGCAAATCTTGGTTTTCCAAAGCTCAGAATGTGAACTTGTTAAATCTACCTTGTATGTTTTTTTTCTAGACTTGACTATTCCAAATCAATATTTTGTCTCTTGGAAAAAAATTATCAATATTGAAAATCAAATTTCACTTTTCACGAATGAGAATATTTTCCAGTGGAATGAAATTGAAATTATTCTTGACCAACGTCGTAACAAACATGTAATATCGGAGATGAATTACCTCACCCCAACCTCTGACCTACTAGAAGTTTCAACAAAAATTTTCATGACTTGTAATAAGCAATCAACTCCCAATTAATGCAGAATACTATCTGCGCGGAATGCATTTTTTCAAATATTAACGATTCACTACGTATTGTTGACCAGTACTTCTCAAGGAGTTCAAACTGGTTAAATAACCTGTAGTTACTTGGTGACTGTCTTTTTTGGAACTACGCAATACTCCAAGAGGATCTGTTGTTTCAGCTTTCTATGATTTCAGGATAGAATCTACCAAATAATCTGTACCTTGTGAATAAGCTGCTAAAGCTCCTCTACTCATGATTAAAGCAACTAACAGATAAATCACTCCCATGGTAGTCAAGAAATGAGTCACACATAAACACCAACACTGAAAAATACCAACACAGTACACAAAACTCCGCAAAAATCCTTCGAAAAGTTCCAAAAAGTCAGCTTTGACGGAAGCGCGCGCCGAAAAATAACTCGCTGGAACGTTTGACACCTTGCAGATCGTCTAATGACAGTTGAGCGTCGGAAAGAGTGGGCGGGTCCAGAGATGGACCGGTGAGAGGGCCTCGTCTATGTGTCCTACCGCTGCTGTGTGTTTCGTGTCGCGCGTGCTACTGAACTGCGAGCCGCTTCGAAATGTTGAAAGCTTGCGCGGCGCGCCGCGAAGGACCCCACTCCGAATCCTGTCCTGAAGTTCTCTATCAAACCTGCATCCTTTTCAGCCAGGATAATTTCAGGTTATTAATAATTCTTTCTATTTAATTACGAAGCGAACGGGGTGCCGTGTTCGGCTCTTTAATTCTTTATGGCGATGAAGTGATACGAGGCTTTGTTGATCTGTTTATGTATTCATGACGTTGTTCTGTAATGAAATGGGACCGACTTGATAGGTTTTTCAATATGTTCCACAGGAATCGAAAGCTATTTGAATGGAAAATCGTTCTTCTAACCGATGAGGTGTTACGTTTATGTCACTGATAGATATACACTTTTCCTAGCGACTTTCAATAAGTTCAATACCGTTTAAATAGTTAGGGCTGTCTTGTTGCTCAACATAGCCTTCATCTGCAGTCATTTATCATGGAGAGAGGGGCTAGATGGACTGCTTATGTACTTGTGCACATTGTCAAATGCACAAATCAATTCAATGCAGAGTGCAACAGGCTGGATCCTATGGGAGAAGAAAATAAGAACAGATAGTTGTTGGTCACAGACGAACACCTTTCGGTTCTGGTGCAGGTCTTTTCAGTCGCAGACCCAGAACAAAGATAACAACCTGGCTAGGAACCTGTGCGACTTTATTTTAGGCAGAAATTTATGCTACTGAATTGTGTGCAGAGAGATTGGAAGAATCCAACCTCGTACATAACTCAATAAAAATATTCTCGAACAGTCAAGCCGTATTAGAAGCTATTGCCTTCTACCGAGCAACGTCTAAGCTGGTAACACACATCCATAAACGACTAGGAAGACATATTGTCTCTGGTCTGCATTTTTTTAAGCATATCACGTTGAGACTTGCTGCTGGAATTAATAATTTTTGTCATTATTGTCGTGATATAAATGTCTCTAAAATATATTATGTGTGACTTCATTGACTCTGTGATTGATTTCGAAGGTGAATGAAGTGTCACTCGATTTATTATACGTCGTGTAATGAAAATGTGACTGCTTTGAGAAAAGAAGGATGATTTCCCATGAAGTAATGCCATATCTAGTTGCTGCTTATAGTTCATGAATTCAACTGGAATACTTTTTGAGTTTCTAAGAAAAATTAAATCATTCTGCAACGTTTACAAATGTGCTTGTTATTCATATCTCAGTGAGTATCCTATCGGAGTTTGACCGTTTTTCAATAGATAGTTTTGGGTTTTGCATAAAAAGCCACAGAAATGATGAAATATTCGCAATCAGTGATGAGAATGTACTAGAATAACGTGAAAGGTCTAAGCAATTCAATTTAAGTGAAGAGGAAATCAGATGTCTCTCTCTCGTTTGTCATAAAATTGAACGATTTAAGGTAAAGTTCTTTCTCACGTGTAAGGAATTACACGTTGAAAGGTAAGACCTCGTTAGTCCTTAGCTCGCACAAGTTTCTCAACTTCTGAGAGTGGTCGTTCGTATGGAGGCGACGGTTGGTTAACGAAAAAACAGACTTCAAACACATTGAAATGAGGTGAGTGATTAGATTACTGCTATTGAATTTCTTGAGGAAAATTTTGTTTACTGATGATGTTACATTCACTACTAATGGAATAAATATTACAGAAGTTATATCCCACCATCAAACCGTTATTTTAACACTTCGACAGGTATATCAGTCACCAAGTGATCATCTTCAAGAGGAAGTTTTAGGTTTGGTGTTGGCATAAAACTCCAGTAATATTAATTCACATTTTGAAGATAATATCAAGTATCAAACTTGCATAGAAAGAGCATCTTCTTCCGAATATGAATACTGAACTATAGGGTCATCATGTACGAAAATTATTTCATAATTTCTGAGGATAAAACATTTGAGAACGTATTTCCGTTCAACCGGAAATGAACCAAAGTCGAGAATTTTCGTTGAATACTTATATTTTTCGAAATCATTTGATAGAAGTGAAATTATTTTCCCAACTATATCAACTAAATGACCATTTTCTTTCAAAACTGCGACGAATGAGCCATTCTTTCCAAAATCGATACGTATACAGTATGACATCAGTGGCAATACTTTCAGACAACCTGTGGTAGTGATGAACAGTATTAGTTCAGATTATGAATATTAATTCAAAAATTGAAGTATTCGACCAAACGACTCACTATTTACTATTTTTTCAGTTCTATTTCTCACGTCATTCATCGTGGAGATCGAAATTGCAACTCTTTTACAACAATACAAAACACCAAGAAGTTGTGTTTTTCACCAGTGAGAAAATAGTATCTACTGTCAAAATAAAAAAACCACTTCTTCATTGGCACAGAAAATTCAACCGTATTGTATTTCCGATATTGTTTCAGACGTACTCTCCTCATTTTTGGAGTTTTAAAGACATCACCTCCATAAAACTACAGTAATATTCATTACTACACCAAAGGTTGGCAGGTTCGCTGCCCTTGTTCATCTTTGACTGGCTGAACCACTGTGCATACTGTTTCGTTTGGTGAGTGCATGGGCGTGGGATGTGTGTTCTTTTATTCCCTAACTGAATGCCATCCCAAAGATTGTTTGATCTTGAGGTGTGTGTATCCATGCCAAGAGGATGAATGACATTGAGCCTATCAGCGCACTCAACGGAACCTTCAAGATACTGGGTGCCCTCTCGTCGTAACATCGCCTAGTCACGGTAATGCGGGGCTCTGCCGTGATTGACCCTAGCTACACGTGGGACTTTCATGGATAAAGAAAACTTGAAAGTTATTTCTATAGAGGAGATTGATGTCGAGCCTACGACTCCAACTGACCTCCCTGTGAATTTAAATCAGGAGCGAGAGCTTCTCCAACTCCTAGTGCAATAACTGAACCTGAAAAAAAGGTTTTGATGGTGCAGCCAGGAAAAGACTGAGTTGCCTTCTCAAGAGTGTGGTACCTTATGAACCCACCTTGCACCAAATTCTTGAGCGGCGTACACACAATCTGTCTCAGGTGTAGAAAAAACCCCATGAGCAGGTTAGCAAACGTTTGCGCTCAAGTGACGATTCATGAAAACCAGAGGCAAAAAAGCCCTGCACGGTTGAATCTAAGGCACCTTCAGGTGTAGCTGACGTGCAAAATCCTTTATATGGAAAGGCATCACGGTGGGAATCTTGCACCTTGACTCTCCGACTACCTCAATTATGATGAAACAACAGAGCATATACTTTGTGCCTGCCCGCTGGGGACCGAATCAGATTTTAAGAGTTTGGCAGAGCTGTAGTCTTACCATCTGACATGAAAAACCACTCATCATACAAACTTATAGGCTCCAATAAGAGGACGGGTTCATTTGGTTGAGTTTGAGTAGGTGTGAGCAACAATAAACCCTTGCGGTAGAGGATCGAATAGATCCTCTCATTTTGGACCTGACCTAACCTTACACCAAAGGTTCTAAACAGTGCATCACGAATACCAACGGAATTTATTGGCTCAAAATTGCAGATACTGGTCAACTGAAAATTCCCACTGGGTTATAAGCTACGAGGACCAATACTCTCAAGAAGTTAATATATGGTGTGGTATTTCATGAGACATATTGATTGGAATGATTTTCTTGAGTAATACCATCAACGTTGAACGATTATTGAATTTGTTTGATGATGAAATATGGATGTTATTGAAAATCTACCCCTCGATTTGCGACAAGAGATATACATTCATAAAGATGAAGCTTCTCTTCATAATTGTTGGGGAGTGGTTAAACGAACATTTTCCATTACGTTGGATTGGTAGAAATAGCCCGTATGAACAATGGCCTTCGTGCTCTCCTGACATAACTTCAATGGATTTTTATTTGAATCAAGGTCAATAAAATCATCAAGAATTCACTCCCTATTTTACAGAATGAACATTGAATATAATCGAATAAGTACAGCTTGTTTGATATAACCATCGCAAGGTAAGAAGCACTAAAATTTTATAAATGATTCACTGCTAAATTTTTCAGTGAGGGCATGTTTTTCCGCTCATCTTTACATCAACTAGGACACGCTTCGCGAACTGAATAAGAAGAAAACTGAACGATTTCGTCGCCATATATATTGAATAGTTCTTCCTGCAACAAATATTTGACAGAGAACTCGTTCTGGTGTCATGCATCTTCACTGAGAAAATTCACAGTAATGTAAAAGGCATCAGCATAATATTTTACTGGAAAACTTTTGGGAACAGTTTTCAAAACTTGTACCCGCGAGTTTGTGATGCATGAAATAAAGTGAGGACCATTTGTCGCAATGCCAACCGTATGTACTTTGGTATATCTAATCGGTAATAATCAAACGAATTGGGGTTGGACCCCGATTGTGACACCCTCGGTTGAAGGGTCTTACAAACCAGCTTTTAATGAAGGTCAGGAAATATTCACTGCATGTAATTTATCTACCTAGTGCCCAGTGGAGTATAATTTGTAGGGTTATCGTTGAATAATCGATTAATTTTCATAAACCGATCCTTCATTTCCATAGAAACAATTTCTTCAGTCTCCTCAATATCTGAATAGTAATCTGAATATATTCAGGACCGAAAAATGATATTTTCGAAAAAAGCTGTGATGAGACGGATCTGCTAGAATCACAGTATCCCATGTTGACATGGATTGTCTGAAAAAAATCAATACATTATACTTACACAATACACATTATCATACATTGGTGTCTCAAAGCCATCAACTCTATTCATAACAACTTATGATGCCTGAAGCATGCCGAACGACTTTAAAAACAGTTTACTGTGGGATTTTCACTAAATAGTTTAAAAAAACCGAACACGTGTTTCAACATACAATGGCTTCATTGGACGTGTCTTCAATGCCTAACATGTTTACATTTCAAAAATTGAAGTACCCAAATTTTGAATTCCTGTGTTTCACCTCGACATTTGATGTCTGACTATCCGAATTCATAAATCTGTTAATTTCTAGACATAGAAGAAGATGAGTTTCAAACTCTTCTCTTCTGAATGTAACACGTGATATTCATGATTGGACTCATGTCCTTCTGCTGAAAGGGGTTTGCAAACATGGAATTGATTTTTCTGTTTGATGAACTACTTTTATGCTCTTCAATTCTTTGGGAAAACGTTCTACCTATTTGGCCTATATATAGATTTTTGGGCAAGAACCACAAGTCAGCTTATATACTCCTGATCTCTTTGTCTTTATCATTTTCAATAAATTCACACAGACTATTTATTAGTCGTTCTCTAAACTACTTCTGCGCATTCTTTTTTGAAAAAACGGGCGATATTATTGGTGAGTTCACCCAAATATGACTATAGCTGACGTTATGGTATCTTAAATTTGGTTAGACCTGGTCCATGGATTGCTTTTGTAATTTCTTTTTTTTTTTTGAAGAATGGTTATGAATCCACAACCACCCAAACTGTATCAATTAATGAATGATATTAAAAACGTAATTCTTCCTGAAAACGGAAAATTTATATCGTTTGACGTCCAAAATGTATTTTCCAATATTCCGCCAATTGAAACAATTGAACTGGTTGGGCGTCTCTTAGAAAAAAACATGCAAATTCACTAATACAACAGAAAATTTTAAATTTGCTCACTATTTATCTTTTTCAAAATTATTTTCAATTCGACTAATAATGCTGGCTGAAATGTTTATGGGTAACATAGACAGTGAAATCCATTATAATCAGTCAACTAACAGTTTCTTGTACTGGTACAGATACGTCTGTTTTACTGGTACAGATAGGCAATTAGGTGAGTTTGTCGAAAATTTTCATAAACTACGATTTGATCTCCATCAACTCTATTTGAAAAATATATCACGATATGTTTCGCTAATACATTATCATTATCACAGTAAATTCTAATCACTGATCTACATCAAGTAACGGCCGCATCAATCAGAAAAAAAAAGTTGAATATGTCAATTCCATTCAGCTGCTAATAAAACTCACCAATAGAAGAAAAGTAAACTATTTAATAAATTACCTTGACCTGACTATTACGAAAGTTATTAATAAACATTATTCTGAAATTTTCCACAAGTCATCTTATAGTGACATTGTGATATAAAATTTCTCCACGTACCCTTCAGTATAAAGTAGCTGCATTGAATAATATGCTTAACAGACTAGTGAATATTTCACTGTCGCGGTCAACAACGGTTATGAGGTAGATAGTATCGACTCCATTCTTTCCAAAAAACTACTACTACAAGAGATTGTTTGCTGTGAACAAATCTAGAATGCTATTCATTATAGTTTGTGAATCTGATACCAATTCATCTATATTATTTCTTGGGTAAGGTCACTTATATCATCTGCATATAGAAAAAACGACGTTATTTGAAAGCTGTCATTTATCTGAACCAAGAATAAAATAGGTCCTACTAGAGATCGTTGAGGTACACCACATTTCAAAATTCACACACAAAAATCACAGAAGTGGAATAGCCTCCTTATCATCCAGATTTCAACATGATCGTATCAGCATGAGCATCATTGAAGTGATATTAAGCTGGAGGAAAACGTGAATTTAAATTTTAAGTGAGTTGAGGTCATGTGTGACGAATTCTTCTAGTCATTATCTGGACGAATAGAAAAATTAATAATCGATCCAATCACTGTAAACGCTGATAAGAGTTTCATTCTATTGAGAAAACCTGCCCTCGACTCAGATATTGATAATATAACTATAAATTTACAAGAAGATAGTGACAATGAGAGGTACAGAGAACACAGAAGAAGTGATTATGATCTTCCAGAAATTCCACCTCTATAGTGATATAAAATAAAACCGATTTTCAGTTTATTGCTTGAGTATTTCAAATTTCATTATATTCTTTTCCAGTTAAATAAACCGAAAACTTTATTACATTTTTTACGTCGCACAGTGGGACCAAATATACGAATTGTCAGAAATTAATCTATTGTTTTTTCATGTTTTTCGGGAAGAATGATACATTGGAAAGTGGTACTTGTTATCTGCATTTCGTCAGTGAAGGATAAAATTATTGATTTCACATAAATATTCATGTTCATAGCGATTCGTCAAAATTATTACTCATCAATGATTCGCTGCTGTCGCTATCTTGTGAGATACCCACGTCTGGTTCCTTCACTGAAGACAATACATCTTTTTCGAGCGATACTGCTTTCTTCTTGGGTATTTTTCTCATGCTGGTGATGAAAGGATCAGATGTTATGAGGAGCAAGTGA
>WOGP01009461.1:0-10731 GCA_015342065.1 Leptinotarsa undecemlineata | reverse complement strand
CATGGTTGATCCTAGCAAGACTGCATCCTTTGATTTCATCCCATCTCTTTAGGAATTGAGCATGGGTGTGACGTTTGGCTAGTTCCGCAATTGTCGAAGTCATCAAACCGTAGGTGCCACTGGGTCCAGCCGCTTCCTTGGCTAAAGAGTCGTCAATGCGATTACTTTTACTCCTGTCGTGCCCTTCAATCCACCTCAGAATAATGTTATTATCTACCGAGGATTTGACTAAATCTTGGTGGCAATCTAGTACTAGCCCTGAGGTAACACGTTGTCTGTTGAAAGCTAATAGGGCTTGTCTGCTGTCAGTGCAGCATTGGGCTTAGAAAACCGATGTGGTTTTGGACTTATTCGCATATAACTGCGACTTGAGAAAACGTCACAAGAGAAATTCAAACTGGGTCAAATCACATCACCTCCGCGTGAGATGACCATGCCCCCAAATCACTCGTGCAGAATATCCAATGTGGCATCAGCTCTGTAGCACTTAGCGTCGTCCTGTTGAAACTCTTAGGTGTCTAGATCATCCAAGTCAGACCAAAAGAAGTTGGTAGTCATCGACTTATAGTGCTCGCCGTTGACAGGTATTGCCTAGCCAACGTTGCGTTGTTACTAAAGAAATACGGACCGATGACGACGCCAGCCCAAAATCCTTGCCAAACACTGACTTCTTTGAGATCCATTGGACGCTCTTGGGTCTCATGTGGATTGGTATCGTCCTGAATTCGACAATTTTGTTTGTTCACGTATCCATTCATCCAAAAATGAGCCTCGTTGCTAATAATGATTTTTCGATGAAAATTAGGGTCAATTGGCAACTGCTCCAGTTGATAAAACAATTTAATCATTTGCATGTGTTATTGAATGCTATATCCGTTCATGGTGGTTTGCCAAAACAGACTGAATAAATGACAACCAACTGTCCATCAATGTTCGGAAGTGCCTGTTGAAAGACTCTATAGACGTAACCTAACATTATTGAAATTTCGACAACCTCGTCGAAAGCTCATCGTCATCCATTTTTGTTTTTCAGTCAGAACATGGTAAATCCTATTCTACCCCGGAAGAAGAAACACGGCGATTTGAGATTTTCAAAAATAACTTGAATAAAATTCGAGAACATAATGAAAGATATGACGCAGGTGAAGAATCTTACTTTATGGGAATAAACCAGTTTGCTGATTTGACAGACGAAGAATTCAGGAATCAAAACATGGGATTAGAAGAACAAGATTAATTGGAACAAACTGTTATATCATAAATGAAAACTTACACCTTATTATCAGATATCAAAAACAATTTTCAAAATCCACTTACAAGACGAAGAAAAATTACTAGCGTGTTATAAAGTTCCAATAAAAATTTAAAAAAATGTTTTTATCCTATTTCGTACACTAGACTCACTGTTGAAACTGCCCAAAAGGGTTGAAATTGTCCAAAAGGGTTGAAATGCACACCTCCAAGTACTCTTAGGCAGTCATATTTCCCAAATTCAAACCCAGAAAGAAGTTTGTTGAAATAATCTGTAAAAATGTTGTGATGCTAAAAAGTCATTTCTGTGATAAATCTTAATATTTTCCATTATGTTGGTAAGCAGTACCACTCCAAATCCCTTGACAAAATGTTACTGAGGAAAATGAATTGGTTTAGTTGTTGATATACTGTGAAAAAGCGTTTTCATACTAACTTGCTTGACAAAGCTTTCGTATGGCAAAACAATTCCAAAAGCCAAAGCAGGATTTTCCGTTACTGGAATTAATTCATCCTTTAAATCCAAATATATTTACAAATGAAGACTTTCTTGCTCCTGAACTGATGATTGTGCTGTCAGAAGATAAGCGTGACCAATTGAACAAAACTCCAGGGGCAGAAGTCATCCCTTTTAGCACAGATCCACCTGGATCAGCACCGAATTCGCTATCACTTCTAGATGATTACATTGAGATAACCCTAGATAATAGTACCATGATGTCTCCCGCTGTTTCGCAGTCGTTAACAAATCGGTAAATGTTCGTTTTGAGGGCACCCGGGGATTTTAAAAAAATGTTTGAGTGTACTTACGTATTTTGATGTGTAGATTACGAATCCGACAGAAAAAAGCGGCGCTCTTATTTACAAAGTTACGGCCCTTCAAAGTTCTAAAAAGGGCAACTTTTCAGCCTTCTTTTTCACAAGATAAATTATTTAAAAACACAAGCATTTATTTACTAGTCACCTTTACACCTTAATCCTCCTTCCTTGATACTTTTCACTTCAACAATCAACATTTTTCCAATAAAAATGTTAGAAAATGTGCGGAGCTGGTTTTTGGTTATATATATCTCTGTATTTTACGTTTTTAAGGTTAATGGCATAGTTGGTACGACTGGTAGAAGCATTCATTTTTTAATTAAGTTTTTTATAAGAAAAATGTTGATTTTTGAATTGAAAAGTATCAATTGAGGAGGAATAAGGTGACCTAGTGAATAAATGCTTGTTTTTAAATAGTTTATCTTGTGAAAAAGAAGGCCGAAAAGTTGCCCTTTTCTGAACTTTAAGGGGCCGTAACTTTGTAAATAAGGGAAACCGCCGCTTTTTTCTTTCGGATTAGTAATCAAAGCATCAAAATACTTAAGTACACTCAAAATTTTTTTCAAAATCGCCGAGTGCCCTCAAAACGAATACCTATTTACCAGAAACTAGGAAAAAGAAAAACGAAAATAATTTGAACTCTTGAACGATTGTACGAAATAGAATAGCAAAAAGTATATCATTAGGAAAGTAAAAAAAAAGTTCTCCAAAATAAGAATAACCGACAGTCTTCGTCAGACTCTGAAACTGATATGGTTAATATGTTCAATGATGAGGAACACACTAGGATTATCATGCTATATGATATTATGCTCAGAGTAACGAGGTTTGGTACATATGGGTCCAGAATGACAAGAATTATTCGCCGTGCCTGGCAATGCCGATCAAAATATTTTTTTAAGGTCATTGTTCTTCAATAAAAGTTGATTATTCTCTGATTAAAAGATGTTTTCTCTCAAGTGACTGGCGTTACTCTTCCTTACTCTAAATCAGTGAGACAAAAACCATTCTCAATAATAATAACAGCATTCCCATTTTGCAAGACAGTTAATGTAGTAAACAGTAGTTATGTTGAAGAACGGCGAAAACAAAATGAATAGTTTGTTAAATGTTAATTCTACATAAAGGCAACAGGAGAAAGGTTTGACGTAAGAGATTATCGACAGTTGATTTTGAAAGGGTTCAGCTGAAAAGTATTCGATTTCAAAATATAAATCTTTTTGAAATTTAATTCAGTTCATATTAGAAAAAAGATTTTAACGAAATTATTATACTATGCAGAAAATCTATGTATTCAAATATCTTCATAAAAAATATACTCTTCAACAAAAGGACCAAAACATATCTAAAATTTTGAAAACAAACATTTTTCGATCACGTCTCCACTTCAAACTTCTCAATGGAAATTCGTTGACATAGTATCAAGTAGTTAAATATTTCTAATTCTGTTGCAAAACCAGCTGGTAATAAATTTGAATCGAATAAGATTATGGCCTAAGAGCGGAAAAAACATTCTTCTGTGTTGGGTATATTATTCTTACACTACTAAGTAAATTAATACTATTGTTGGAATATTTATTATATAACACAACAAGATTCCCTTATCCTCTATTTTTGTATCAAGATGGAGTAGTAGAAAGCCAAAAACTTTCTTTCCCAAAAAACAACAATCACATTTTACACGTCCAAAAAAATAACAATTATTTATTCTACCAATATTATTTTTAGGAGGCACATGGCAAATCTTATGAAAATGAGGAAGAGGAAGCAACACGCCGTGCCATTTTTGAAACCAATCTTCAGAAAATAGAAGAACATAACAAGAAATATGATAACGGAGAAGTTACGTGGAAAATGGGTATCAATAAATTCGCCGATTTGACACCGGATGAGATGAAAAAGTTCACCGGAGCCCGAAAACATAAGCCTGATGGTCTGGCCACAGTTGCATAATGCATATCTTCATTAAACTGAAGCATTTATTCATATACCTATATTTCTGTATAACTATTTCTAAATGATTTTATAACATGTTGATGTGTCGAATAAAAAATAAGTGAAACTATTTTATTTCATTGAAAAATATCTACCTCTCATATGAAGACACCTACCTACAGAAAACTCCAACTCCATTTTTCGATAAATGAACAGAAAAAACATTTTTTAAAACAAGCTTTCATTTACATACTCTGAAAAAAAAATAATAAACTTGAAATTGAATCAAACGCATAATCCTATCACATTACACATTTTTATATTATATAATACATTTATTGTCTTATAATTCTCACTCAAAATCAAGTTACACATTGTATTTTTGCTTTTTTTTTTAGACAAAATCTCGCGACCAATTATGTAATATTATGTAATTATGTATGTTGGGTCAGAATTAATTTAATGTTTTTTTTTCAAACATGTAAAAAAGCTTGTTTTTAAAAATGTTTTTTTAAATTTATGAATCAGTTATCGCCAAATATGCATATTATGCGTCATTGTTGCGTGTTAAGTTTCTATACATTTTTTCAAGAAACACCAAACCACAATAGAAAGCTTAATTTGTGACCAAACCATCCTCGACCTTAGCAGAGTTGCAAATCTTTGAAATTGGTATGGCGGCCATGTTGTCTGCTATTTCTATTTTTCCCTCTGGAATCCTTTCATTTGATAAATCATTGAAATGTATAAAATGACGTCATTTCAATTTTTCGTATCCTTTTCAGCAAACTCTTTTGATACTCATATCACGGGAGTGCATGAAAATTCCACCGGGCAATCCTTCATATTGGATTTGGAGTGACGTCATTTGTTTTTTTTGCTTTCTTTTCAGAAACCCCTTTCATTTGAAAACTGGCCCGTGCCATCTAAGTCAGACGGCCATCTTAGACTTAGTATGACGTCACTTGGCTAACCATGCATTTTCTAATGAACAGTGTGCAAAATTTCACCTCAGTCGGTTGAGGATAATTGCTTTAATATTCAGTTGCAAGACTTGACCCAACCTAACATATATAGGGGTAGCTAAGTCCAAAGTGAGTTGGTTCCATTCTCCACTGCAATCCATGGTGGTTTATCGGGCTCTCACCCCATTCAAACTCCACCAAATAAACCCAACTTCGTAATAAAGCAAATTACTTCATTTGGTGAGCGATTTTTTGGGTCAGCTGGCAAGAGTAGAATTCTGCCAAACGCCGAAAACCTGATTCGTTCCACGGCGAGACGGGCTCAAAGTTACTACCAGGGCCCTAATTTCCTCGCGAAGAATAATCCACTCCAAAGTTAGCAGGCCATGGTACATTTGCCTCAATCTAGTGAGAACCTGATCAGCGACTAGATTGGTCAGTTAGTTAAGTAACACAAATGTGACAAATGTAACCCACCACGCATTTCACCCACCAGCCAGGATATTATCTTCTGAATCTTTCAGGTTACCTGTGGTCATCCAGGCTGGAATGTGCAGCTGTGGAATCATACCTGTAGGCTAGACCATCTTCTGGAATATCCCCTACGGCAGCCATAATAGCGTATTGAAGATATTTCAGATTGAGGTTGTGGGAACTTCAAGGTGCAAGATTCCAATTCTGAAGACTGCAGCAACCTCTCCATAATAAGGCATGACGGTGAATAAGTTGCAGCTATGCAGGGTTTTTTCGCCTCAGTTTGGATGCATCATCGTTTGAGCTCAAGTATTTGCTAACCTGCTAAGGGGGTAGATTGTTTCCTATACTGCTAAGCAGATTCATAAGATATCCTGCTCTTTGAAGATGATTGGTCGTCTTCTGGTTGTACCATCTAGTCTCCCAGATTTGTTAACAGAATGGAGAGTTGGAGAACTGAGAAGCTGTTGCAATTGATTCGATATTACAACAAGTACAGTTGGGGTCTTGTACTCCGCTTCCATCTTCTCTGTAGACCCAGGGTCGGATCCTTTGGTTTCTTCATGATCCATGAAAACTAGTTAGGGATTGAGGTATTACCTTGATAAGGCGTTCTGTAACAAAAGGGTGCTCTGTATCTTGAAGGTTCCGTTGGTGATACCAAGTTTTACAACCTTTCGGAACTGATACATACACCTTAGGATTAGACCATCAATCAGGAGGATTCTTAACTCCATGTCAGAATACGCTCTTTCTATAAATTATTTAATTTTTCAACTTTCAAAAAATAACTAAAAGAATATATCTTGAACTAGTTTGACAGTTTTGTAGTTTCACATATTTTTATTTGTTTTATGTTTATTTCTATTTGTTGTATTATTCTTAGTATTTTTTTTTTCAATTTGTTCGTTACATTGTTCCTACTACTACTATAAACATGTAATATTTCTTGGAATTAATAAATTCATTCAATTGGTGAAATCTTGAACGAAAAAAGAAAGAAAGAAAGAAATTTTATTGATTTGTAATATTGATGACTTGTTTATTTTGTGGAAATTCATCTTGAATTAAATGATATGGAAATAAATACTCTGTCCACTTTCCACTTACATTATTTATATTGATACAACCAAGGGGTCGGTTTTTACACCATTCTATTAGAATACTTGAGAATGGTATAAAAACCGAAACCTTGGTCGTATCAATATAAATAAAGTAAGTGGAAAGTGGACAGAGTATTTATTTCTATATCATTTAATTAAATTTTATTGGCTTCAAATTACAATTTCTTTTACATTCGAAGATATCTGCAATAACAAAATTGGCTTACTTAAGTCATACTGAAAATATAAAAAATATACATAGACTACATAAAAAATATCACAATACAATAGTTATGACTCACAATATACACACATACCCACATATACATACACATATAGGTACATATTTTAGGTCCACTGACAATTGAATACCTCATCAATCTTTTAGAAAGCTTGGGTGACAAGTGAATTTTTTACTTTGAACTTCAATTCTTTGATATGAAGGTCTTTCCACTTACTAGGCAAAGTGTTATATATTTTTATGGGAAGAAACTCTGTTTGTTTGGCTGTGTTTTGATAATGCATCTTCGGTAGCCTCTCTGATATCTTTGTGTTTTGTATCATAATTGTGAATCCTGTGGCCACTATTATATTTATTTTTATGTACAAACAGTACTGCTTCTAGAATATACATGGAAGGTAATGTAAGTATAACCCATTTTATAAAGATTGGTTTAGCATGGGTTCTGGAATCAACTTTTTCTAAATCTCTCATTTTCTTTTTTTGGATAATGAATACTTCACTTGCATGTGAGGAATCACCCCACATCAGTATTCCATAGTTTATGAGGCAATCAGCCATGCCAAAATATGCAGTTCTCAGCACATCGTTCGAAACTAAACTACTTAGTCCTCTCAATGTGTAGTGACACCTTGATGTCGTTTGTCTATTCCAATTTAATTTGTTGTCAAGGTGGAATCCTAGTAAACACACCTCTTTGTCAGACATTTGGGATCTATTTGCAATAGTTATTTCCTGAGTTTTACTTGGGTTCAAGCATAGAACATTAGCGATAAAGTATGTTTCGCATTTTGTCAGTGTTTCACATAACAACTGATTTAGTTTCCCCACTTGTTGGTTACTTATGATAAAAGTTGCATCATCGGCATATAAAAAACATCTGCTGTATCAATATATGTAGGATTATATATACAATAAATAAAAGGGGGCCAGGTACGGATCCCTGAGGTACCCCATGCTTGACAATTTCGGTATCAGATTGTTATATAATATATATTGCAGCCTGTATGTCAAAAGAGAATGTATTAGGCCATATGCTATGCCTCTAATACCATATTTTTTAGTTTTTTCAATAATATGTCATGTGAAACACTGTCAAACGCTTTAGATAGATCGCAAAGAAGTAAGCGAGTGCTGATACCCAAATCTTTATTATGGATAATGCTGTGAACAATTTCTGTCATTGCTTGTGATGTAGACCTCATCGATCTGAAACCATATTGAGCATCATTCAAGTATCTACCCCTTCAAGGAAATCAAGAAGTCTGTTTTTGACTAGACTTTCAATGATCTTTGATGAAATGGGAGTTATGGTAATAAATCTATAGTTATTTCAATCATTAGGATCCCCCTTTTTTAGGATTGCTGTTGCTCGACATAATTTTAGGTTCGCTGGAAACATTCCACATGAAGAATAAGATACGAGTAAGGTGAGAGCGTGAAGGGATGAATACAATTTCTTCCTCTATAGAATTTCTATATTTCCATTTCCTATTCAGAATATGGATTTTCAAAAAATTATTCAAATATTTGATATCAATTTCGCAAAACATGTATTTGCCCTTTTCCGGGATTGTAGACCAACATTCGACTACTACCAGTTGGAAATCTCAAGATAATGAATAAGTAAGTGACAAATGTGATTTTTTTGATAACTCCCCGAGCCACTTAGGGAGCAACATAGCTTTTTGTAGTCCGTCAGCCAACGTAACGTTGCAGTTTCGCCCCAACTTCAACTACATCGATTCTCTAGAGAAAAATATCTCTAAGCCGTGACTTTTCGATTGTAAGTCGAGGACGATACCACTTGTGACAATACACCGCTAAATTGTGAATTTAAAACAAGAAATATTGTGTGTAGCAACTTATGAAATAAAATGAAACTCTTTCAATTTGTTGCACTGAGTGTCAGGCTATGAACCTTAAAAAGTATACTTTGAATTGATTTTAGAATGATTCCATCAAGTCAAAACAACAAATTAGATTGGACCAAAATGGGTTGTATTTCATACAAAAAATATCACAGACATGAATATCACGATCAAGGTTATTTGATACTTATATTTCGACGCATTTTGATAATCAGGAATCACGCGATATTCTAGCCATGTGCCTTTTGTGAATTTGCTGCATCTGCGTCTCAAGCCAGTCCGCTCTGTATTCAATAACCTCATACTCTACCAATGTTCCTCTTCTTCTCATAATTTCCATTTTTTCCACAAAATCGATTGGCCCTAAAAAATTGTTATTTAAGCAAACTTTCTTTATCGCCAGTCTTTCCCTCTGGATCTAAAATGTTCGTTGAAATTTTTGCTCAAAAAATAAGGTGAATTTTCATTTTTCTCAAAAACAATTTATTAATTTTTTTCCAATAAGCGGTTCTGTAATATAGTTTTGCTGTGATGTTCGAGGATGACAGGAATGCAAGTTTTGGTATGTCCTTGAACTCTCTTAGCGATTCAGTTTTCATCAACTCAAAACGCCGTCTCCTCAATCTTGGGAACAGAAAAAAGTCGCATTGTGCCTAATCTGGTGAATACGATGGTTGAGGCGTGATTACGGTGTTGTTTTTGACCAAAAAATTACATAAAAGCAATGACAAGCCAGCTGGAGCATTATCGAGATGCAAAAGCCATGAATTGTTTTTTCACAATACCAGACGTTTTCTTCGTATTGTTTCTCGCAAGCGGCATATTACTTCTAGATAATACTCCTTATTGACCGTACGACCATGTTGTAAGAACTTCTGATGCACTAAGCCACGGTAATCGAAGAAAACGCTGAGCAAAACCTTGATATATCACTGAACTTGACTCTTTCATTGGGACGATCGGACTTTGATTTAGATGTCATAACCATATACCCATGATTCGTTAGCAGTTATGACTCTTTTAAGCAAATCTGGATCGCCGTTGACGTCATTCAACAGTTCCGAAGCGATGCTCATGCGAAGGTTTTTTGGTCAAAATTCAGCAATGTTGACTAATAAATTTTAATTTGTCTGATACGTTAGAAAAAACCTTCTAATGTACAAATTTGTTCTTATACGTAATAAACGATAATTATTCAAACAGAAATTGAAGGGATCTTTAAAAAAATTATTCTTGCTTTCGGAAACTATTTTATAATGTATAAACATTTTTATTGAATCTTTCCGAAAGGCTGAATATATTCAGGATGTTTAATATATTATTAAGATATCTACATATGTATTTCTTGAGCATTGATGAATGCTATTAAGTAATAGCAACAATTTAATTGGCCCAATTTTCTCCTGTTTTCGGTAATACTCTTCAGTCATTTCCAAACTGACTTTTTCAGTCCATTATAGTTATGATTACTCGCCCAAAACGGAGAGTTTCTTGTAGTTTTAGTTCAACCGCAACTTTTTTTCAAAAAGCACTGGTTATAATTGGACAGCGTCAGCCTCAAGAATGCTGGATAATGACGTAATACATGCAATAAAATGTATTATACACTTCTGAACTGTACAATGTTGGATTAGTCATAGAACGACTTTTAAATTTCTCAATAAAATCATGGAAAAATGTTGTAATGCGTTTTTTTTCAAGTCTTCAACTTTATAATACATGACTGTTGTGCTAATTATTATTGTTATTCTCATGAAATACGAAGTCTTGACACTTGATTGTGCTTTTTTGGTGTTGGCTCACTCGACAGGTTTTTTGGTCAAAATTCATGAGCTAACCGATATGCCGAAATCCTCAGCAACTTCTCTGATAGTAATTCAACGATTTTCGATAATAATTTTTTTTAGGAAAGAAAGTTTTTGGCTTCCTACTACTCTATCTTGATACAAAAAAAGATAAGGGAATCTTTCAAAGTGAGGAAGGAAGTAATCAATTTGAAAATAAATAACTCTATACAATTTTTGATTTTTATTCCACAACGAATGTTTGAAATACAAACTGAGTAGAGAAAA
>WOGP01009459.1:0-10731 GCA_015342065.1 Leptinotarsa undecemlineata | reverse complement strand
TTTCTATGTTTTACACTAAATCTACGTTCTATACATATACTTATACCTCTTTTATGACAACCTTAAATGTACTTTATACATACTTGGGCTAATAGATTATGATTATGATTAATGGAACAAATTCTTTAATTGCTCAAAACGCATTTTCCACTTAACAATATAATTGTTTTACATTGGGGAGATTTGCATTGAAATCATATCAAAGAGAAGGGATGCGCCACTGATTTTTCAAATAGATTTTTTGAATTCTCATTTATTCCTAATTTGTTCTGTTGATACGTTAACGTATGGTTTTCGTTTCGCATAAAATACTTTTTTTTCATTTTCATCTCGCGAAATACATATTCATGTAACTTTAAACAATAACTCATAGAAAAATTGTTTGCAAATGATAAAATTTGGAATGCTAAAACACACTCAACACAGCATAAAGATTATAACAATTATGTATAGTTGTGGAATGTGCATAACTATAGAAACCTTAAGTGTCAATATTTCCTTTGAAATCATGTTCCTGCGTCGAACTCTCTAACCCCAGTGAAAGCTGAAAAAACCTGAAATTTAAAATTAATTTTCGATGATTTCTTTACATTGAGAGGATCTGTTTTCTCAGATTTTGGAATAATAATACTTAACCCATGAAGGGGTTCACAGTATCCACAGGATGTCAGTGTTTAAGGTCAATCTTTATGTTCTCCCAAAGTTGAATGACTAGAGTGTTTAAAAAATTTTACTACTGATATTCTTGATAATTGTCGCAAAAGGTCTGTCAAGTGGAAGAAATATTTTTTTTTATTTTTCAGTAGTTGTACTTCGACAACTACATTCAGAAATTTTCTTTAGCATTTTACGGTTCATGTAGCATAGCATCTAATGTTGTCTTCAACTATTGTTTCTATTGCTATTGTTGCTCTTATTTCTAAAGTAACGGCAATAGAAGCAATCAATTTTACTGCACCGATTAGTACCGATGTGATGTACCGTCAAGTTTTAGTATTTTTTAAAATTCGTTGTGAATACCTATTTTTTATATATTTGAAATATTAAAATTTTTATAGTTTCGTCAATTTGATGTCTACGATTTTGGCAGGGGGGTCGTTGTGAACCCCTCCTCAAACCAGCTTGCACTCACATATCCTTTGGAAAATGCCGTGACGATCTCGGCGAATGGGTTCGTAGTTCATCTTTACAATCGATTTTTTCTTAAATTGGAACATCATTTACCAAAGCTGACAATTCTTCTTCAAGAAACTGCGGTTATAAGTATACCCTCATGAAGAAAACAATTTTTCGTTATATAATCACTGTATGTTCTAGCCTAGGTGATAACAAAAAACTGCTTCTTCGTCGTTTCTGGAATAATTGGCTTCATTTGTGAATAAAATATCAGTATCAAGTAATACATTTTCATATAGTTTTTAAACAAAAAATAAATAGGGTCATATCAGTATAATTGTAAAAATATCTTTAAACATGTGTATTACAAAAGTTAACATTTTTTTTTCAAAATGGATTCAAAAATAATCTGTTCGAGAAATATCCTGTATTGATAACTGCAAATGTTAGATACTCTGAAGTTTTATTTTTGTTTCATCAGTTTCTTTCGATTTTATAAGAATACACAAATTCATTGATATTTTTCTACTATAAAATCAAGTCACGACTGCCAATTTGCACTCCCGCCACCTAGATTGGGTCATGAGTCATGAGCAGATATACTGTGGAAGAAAGTGCGATCACGCCACTGATATTACGTACATTTTCCTCCTTTCAAGCGTTTCATTCGATTACTTACCAACATATCAAATTACCAAATAATTGCGAAAACAATTAAAACGGCATCAACCAAATAGCCGAATTACGCTCAATTATTCCATCAAGCATGAACTAATTTCTCTCCACTTGTTTCACTTTTCGCAAGTCCTCTGTTTCCCTCAAAAAGCGACGGTTTATCACCGCCGAAAAAGTTCACTAACCCATCATCTTGGTCGACCTTAACACGGTTACCTTGCCTTGCTTGCTTAGCTTTAGGGTCTCAGTTGGCCACGATCTCATGCCCAGTTGTTTCTGCCTGCCATGTTGGTTTGTTGTTCCCCATCGCTAGCCGGTCTTTGTGTTTGTTCAGTTTGTGTGCGAGTTAAATTCAGTTCTTCGTGACTCTCCGTGACGGTTGTTTCGTAGTGTGCACGTGTAAGTGTGGGTACAGCACTGTCAAGGCGGTTATCTCCCGGTTTTTTTGATAAGGACTGATACTGGAACGGTTTTCAGTTATCGTCATCATGAAGCTGATTTCGTAGACAAAGTGTGTGTGTGTGTGTGTGTGATTCGGTTAGAGAATCAGTGATTACTACCACAAACTATCCGTGTGGAGGGATTTGTTATGGTTCTGCTAGCTAAACATGGTCGGTACACTTTGAATACATTAGTGTAATTTCAAGTTATTCTTCTTGCCGAGTTGCAATGTTATAATCTGAAAGTTGATTTGCAATGATTGTGAAAAGGTTCTTCGTCGGCAGTACTTGCGAAAGTTGGTGGGGACGCATTGTTTTGATGTAGTGTCATATCAAGAGATTTGCCCGTTGCTTGTTGTGATTAAAGCTAGGTGTATTACTTACATGATGGTTGCTATATATTGGCCGGTAAAATGTTGAGGAAATCTTATCAATTATACAATTCTGTAAACGAAGTTATTAATGACTTTCATAGCGATGTTATGTTACTAATTCAAGATACACGGCTCTATTTAGTTGTTATTTTAAGGGGTATCATTTACAGGTGGATTAGCTGCGAAATGTTACGGAAATCAAATTAATTTTAAGCATTCTTTGAACAAAGTTATCAATGACTTTAGGACACACCCCTCCAATTTTAAATGATTCTCTCTTACTTCCATCTAAGTACATTTATGGATATGTGTAGAAAACCGCAACTCAAAACTACACTATTATGACTAGTGTTTGTCTGGGGCCTTGGATTTATCTTAAAAAAATAATTTTAGGTGGACGCTTCTCAATTTATATATATTTATGACTTTATGAGATTCCCAAAGTAATACTTCTGTGGAACTTCCGTGCAGTTCTTGGTTTTAGTTAGCATTTTTCACAGTTCACTTGTCTCAAGTTAATATCTTGAAAAGTACCTATACCAAATGAGACATAAACCTAAACACATAGAATTCATAAATATTTATGAACGTCACTATACGTTTTTAGGTACCTATATAACAAATGTTGGCCAATATGAATTCTTGCGTCTTCACAATTCATGAATCCATCCCAAGAGTCTGAAAGTCACTTCTTAATGAGTAATTGATTCAAAATTGACTAGATAACTGTGTGCTCTATTCATACAGAGATTCATGCTTCAATTAACAGCATTGAATATTTTGACGAGCATTATTGAATAGATTCCATGGTATTCTAGCTGAACATCACTTGACTGCTTTAACATTTGATAAAAGTCGAAAACAAACTGAGTATCAAAATCCGTACGGTAGTAAGTCTGATGAAAGTCTTCCATTTGAAAACCTATGAGTACCTAAGAACTATTTTTTTATATTTGTACACGTTCTAAAACGAGTTCTGACCGGTTGCTTCCTTACTGTTTCCCACTAATCCTCCAAACAAGTTTTCAGGACATTTTTGCGACCCAAGTGAATTCGTGGGTCTTACCTTTTAACGTATGATCCCAAGCATGGCCGAGGTATTCACATCGAAAGTCGTTTCTGAAACTACAATGACGCACTTTTATTGATTTTCATAATGCCTCTCAGTCTGTGTGGCAAATTTATCAGCGAATGCTTACAATGTTTTTTCCTAATCGGCATGTTCTCATTGAGTTCTCGTTTTAATCGCTAGGATTGTGATCTATGACCCGTTTGAAACGTTATCTGTTGTAAACACACATTTTTTTTCAATAATTCGATTTGTCGCGTTATATTTCTCACGTAGGCATTTTTGCCGGAAGTTTTGCACAGGAAGTGTAATCTTTGACGTTGATATGTAGGTGATATCCGGAATGGATCTCCGATGTAGGCAACATACTGGGTGATTCTTCACTTATACTTCTGTCGTTATAATTTTGCCTTTTGATCATTTTGTTTCGTTTTTGTTCATATATTTTAGATATCAAATAGTCCGGTGTTTTTGTTTCTTTTTATTCATTGAATGGAATTATTAGTGAATATCGCATTTTTCTATCTTTGCCTTAAACTATCTATGATGATAATAGTGTTGAAATATTTGATGTTCACAAGCGAAACCAGTGAAAACAGGAATCAGTTGTTTTGATAATTCAAGTCAAGTCGTCTTTTAATCAGTGAAGGACATCAGCTTTATGTCGGTTTGAAGTTTTATTTGAATTTCCGTTAGTATTTCATCGGACACGGAATTACATTATTGCAGACTACAATAATGAGGAATAAGTCTATATGTGATCCAATAAAAATATTATTGGTTGCTTGACCGGTTTATCTCTGCTGGTATTTTTTGGCTGCCGTTTTTGTTTCGCAACGCACGCATGTTTGTGAGTTTGCCGCATGATATCTCTGGTGATGCATAGGATAAAAATCTAAGATACTTCCAACTGTGATTCACTAAAAAGTTATGATTTTTTTAATAAAGTGAAACGTAATAGAAAAGTTGTTTTAGCTACATCAACATTCACTACTCTGTTTAAAAATTTTTCACTTGGTGATCGAAATACGTGTCGAGGTGATAAAAATAATGGTTTGGTGTTGGGATAAAACTCCAGTAATATTCAAATGATAACTTGATTAGTGTTATTTGTATACCCATAACAAGCAATGCATATTTGTTTTTCTTTGAAATAAAATTCAATATTCCAGAATTTTTGGGTGACTGTCTCACTCTTTTTGGGGTGGCCAAGTGAAGTCACAAATTCAGAAAAAGACTGTACCCTCTCAAACAAAAATTGCGTTTTCCTAAAATGTTGATGCAGTTCTTAAAAACCTCTATTTCATTTGTCCACCCTGAATATTAAAAAACATTCTCGGAATGAAATCGCGAGAGGAAAAAAATGTATCATTGTCGAAACACATTATTTGAAAGTCTCAACAATCAAGATAAAAAAATATGTACCCTAACATTTTGGGTTACTAAAAACTGACAGATGGTTGTTCTAGCTTACTAGCGGAAGATCGTTGATTTCATTAATGGGGAACTTTTGAATAGAGGCAGATGCAACTTTCTGGCATTTCTTAATGGTGTCATCGAAATGCGGTCTTTTTTTATTTCTTTGAGCTTAACGTGTCTTTAACTTCGCAAGATATTTCCGAGGGTATTTCCAGAATTTTGGACTTAGGGTGTTTTTGTGTTGGTTTTTGTAGTAATTACGTGTCTCATTTCAAGTAGTGGCAATATTTTTTCAATAAATTGATGGATGTACCCATTACTACGTGGTAGGAAATCATCATGAAAAATGAGAATTGAAACTTTCTATGGTTTTTACCACTTTATTTACACAAACTTATGCATATAATATATAAGTTTGAAAACGTCCTTATAGGACTAAACTGCAGTAACGTTAGTTACAAATGAAAGTGGTAAAAAACAGTAATTTTAATTTCTCATTTTTCACAATATTTTTTTCGTAACAATTTCGTATTGTATATTCCATATACAGAGATTAAACTCATTGCAAAATATATTATTCGCTTTTATTAAGTTCATAAGATTTTGTACTATACATTATGCGTGTCATATAGGTGACTAAGTGAATAAGAACGTAACAATACTTTTTACTCTACGCTTGGAAAAGCTATTGTATAGCGAAACAGGTGTCGCGGATGTTTGCGGTTTTGTAAACTGTCCAGTGAAAATCTCACAATAAAGGATCCTTTGAATACGTTATGAATTTTCATCAAGTATCAGCCAGTTCCATTATATACCGAAAGAAGTTTCGTTGAATTTGAAGGTTAATATCGTGTTTTTGTTTTGTGTTGTCTTATGTACTTTTTCTATTTTGAAATTAAAATTGATATTCGTGAACATACTTTGAATTATAAAAGGTCAACGGATTTTGCTCTTTATACCCCTACCATTAGGTATAACCCCACCCATACAAAAAGGTTTCGAATGGTCCGCAATGTTCCAGAACATTTCACAGCATTTGACAGTGTTTTGAAATGTTCCACGATGACGTGTAATGTTTCTGAACGTTCCACTACTATTTTCGAACAGTCCACAACTTTCCTAAATGTTCTGGAATGTTGTGTAATGCTATTTAATACCTTGAAATGATCTGGAACGTTTCTAGACAGCGAAAGGAGCTAGGAATCGAAAAAGGCTGATAACCTGCTCCAGTTATTTCTCAAATTTAAAGAGCCGATTGATACCTCACCTACTTCGATAACATTAGGTTATAATGCTCCACCTCGGGACCATTATGTCTGTTAGAAGTCATGTCAGTCATGTAACGTAGCAAAATCAATCTATCTTCAACTAGATACATTTCAGGTAGAAAAATATATATATATATAGTCGAAGGTGGATTTCTTTTCCAGAAGAGTTACTGAACTTCATCTTGAAGACGTATCATTATTTGATTTTGCAGACGTTGTACCGCTGTTATTACTGTTTTGATTGACGTAATGATGTCAAATGAAACATCGAAACCAAGTACTAGATCCTTTTGTTAGAATTCAAATAGTATATCTGTCATTTGATTAATGTTATACGCTCCCTAACAAATTCCTTTTGTGACCTTAGGAGATCGGAGATGGTCTATAACGAATAGATAATAATACGGAGACATCATAATTCTCTTCATTATACGAATCTTAATTTCAATTTGTATGATTGTATGAAGCCATAAAGCCATAATTACGTAGACTTTTAAATTATTTTCATCGGATAAATGAATTGGAACTAGTTGTATGCGAATTATAAAAGCCGTATTTTTGACGTGATGATGTAATTTCAAAGTATCGTTTAGCATTTGCATGCCCAAGGATTTTCTAATGTTTAATTTATGCACATATACAAATATAAAATGAATACAGAGTTGGTACTGCTTAGTATATCAGACGGTACTTAATTGAAATTCGGTAAAAACAGAACGTGACCTCACGTTTCTATTATTTACGTGATATTCATAATTGTTCATAAATATTAAACTGCTAGCAAGTACTCTGGACTCACAAGGATATCATTATTAAACAAAAAAAAACCAGAACGCAGAAAGAATCCTATTTTCAAGTAAAATCCAATACTTGAATTCATTAAAATAAAATGAATCATTAAATGAACTCTACATTTCATTAAATCATTCATATCGTTTCGAATGCGTACTAACTATTAATTTCAAAACAATATTTTTTTGAAATTTTTCCGAAGAGCTCTACCTATATTTTAGTCAGTTACTCATGGCATTGGCCGTAATTAGATAAAACATGGTTATTTCAGTTTAAATTTATTTTTGTATAAAGTAATTCGTATTATATTGGCTCAAATCGTCAATATTTGAATCGAAAATAAAATGAATGTACGAGTAGTTTGAAATGAAAGCGGCCTTCTACTTCTGCATCGATGTCCACAATTGAGGATGACAGTGTTCAATATAAGAAAAATTTTACCTTTTTCATATACTATATTGTCTAGCAATCCTGTGAATGGTGTCAGATTCAATTCCAAACGTTGTTTGGACTACAAGCTGAATAGCTTTTTGTATAATTTAATGGTAATATAAAGTTTTATTTTTGAGGTTGAAACACAAGCACTACAGAAAAATCCTTAAGGCGCTCTCAGAGCGGTGCCTTTACGAAAGTAGCGATTTAGATTGGAGGTAAATCCATTTGTAAAAACGTTCTTTGGAAGTTTATTCCACATAAACGCAGTTCTCCAGATGAAAGAGTTCTTAAACAGTGAAGTTCGAGGTTTACTGAATTGAACCTTAAAACAATGAGCATTCGCAGTCCGTCCTTTATTTCTGACATGTACCGCCCTTGATGGAATCAAATATGCTAAGTCTCTTGAACACCTCCCGTGAAAATATCTGTAGAAGAGAGACAATCTCTTTTCGATGTTCCAGGCTGTCAAGGTTGCACGTGATGTTCGCGTCTCCTATCAGGCGGATGGCTCTTTTCTGGATGGAATCCAGCAACTTCAGAGTTTGTTTGTGGCCAGAGCTCTATACATGAGAACAATACCCCAAAGAAGGTCTGATCTAAATTTTATAAAGCATCAAAAGGTGTGTACAGTTTTCTGATTCGTTACAGTGTTCCAAGCGTTTTAGAAGCACCTTTGCAATTCCAGCGAGATGATACATGTCCATTTTAACCCACAACAAACTTATCGAAGCAGAAAGTGAAATTGTCTGACCTGACATCATTAAATCCGGTTCGGAGACATTTATCTTCTTCGAGAAAACCGATACTTGGGTTTTTGTGGCATTGAATTGAACCTGGTTATTTTTACCCCGATTTGAAATCACTTTTAGATTCTCATCAAGATATGCAACCTTCAATATAAAAGTAGTTGTTTTGAGAAGGCCTTTTCTTCCAGCTTGTATCTGAAAATTATTTTTTGGCATGACCTACATATCTTTGTGGAAAGTTCATTTTGAAATTAACTGTTTTCTTCGAAACAATTTCACAATTTTTCATATAAAAATGGAGAGCCAAAACATTTTCTTCCCATACTAGTAATTCATTTGAAACACAGTACTTTTGAACCAGTATATGTGAACATTGTTATGATCGATTTTTCGATCAAGTCAAGAGTTTTTATATGAAATCCACAATATATAGTCTAGTAAGTAGACTATATATAGTCTAGTAAATAGACTAAATAAGACAGACATTCATTGCTGAAAAATTCACTACCGATATGTCTGCGATATTGTCTGCCTACTTGAGAGCCAAAAATCTGAATTTGGTTTGGTTGATTCAACGGAGGTTTTTGTTAGGTTCACTTGAAGCGTATGCGGGTTCGTCTTTGGGACGATTCTAGGACGCTTAAAAGCAGTTGCCGGAATGCATGGACTCGCGCCAAACTTTCCAAGTCTCAACTGTGCGACTACTTTGGAATGCTCTAGGACCCGAATAGGCCTTCAATTTTCCAATTAGTAACTATAAATGACTGCCGATAATCTTGATGTAAAACTTCGTTTCAATTCAAAGTAATGTCACTACGAATTAGACTTTTTGCGTCCAATTCTGGTAGCATTAGTTTTTTTCACATACCTAAATATTTTACTAAAACGCAACGGTAGGTATCGTATGACTTGTACTCTAGTATGGTGTCATTTACGCTTATAGAATATATTGTATAGAAAAATTTACCAATACCGTCTTTTCAAAATAGAATACTGTCAAATTCAAATAAAATTTAGAATTGATGAACAAACTCTCAAATAGAAATCTATCTAGGTGTAGCGGTAGCCTGGTGGGTTGAAGTGTGTGATTTGCCCCACTCACTCAATCGACTGCTGTGCGAACCGGTGGGTCGAACCGCAAAGCCCGACGATCGATTTTCATTTTCTTTTGAGAGTTGTCATTCATAGGGAGCGAGAGTTGGTTAACCAAAAAAACAGATTTTCAACACAACAGCTTTTTAAAGTATCTTGTGCCATTTTCAGATAACCAAATAGGAAAATTTACACAATATTCGCTGAATGTTTTGTTTTATTTATTATGCCGTAGTTTTGAAATTATTTACGACAACGCTTCGTACTGAAATGATCATATAACCAATGATGCTAACCAGTGTCATAAAAATCATACTGGTTGAATAAAGTTCAAATGGAATTTATCTTGCGCGGCATTGAATGTATCCTTCTAGAAAAGGCATTTGTTTCTTATTGTCATCCTTTATATATATTCACTGAACCATAATGTCTGTATTCATGAATGGCATTTTTTAATACCGTACCCTTTACTTTTCACGGATTATACGTGGATGAAACATGTGTGGGTAGGTAGAGAAAAGACGAAAGAGGTTAATTTGAAGATATAAGATGACGTAAATAGCTAATAGATCGTCATTTATTAGTAAACAGTGTCATCATCAACATCAACGGATTTTGAGTATATAATCGTAAATATTTCCTGAGTCGAGACCTGAGATATTATTATCTATCATGTTTACAGAAATCACTGTAGCTCATTTTGAAACAATATGTTTGCGTTATGTCTAGACTGACTGCAAATGTTTTCAGCAGAAGTATTTGTTGACAATAATTTTTATATTATTCGAAAGGGTTCGTGATTATAAGCTCAATCTTTTGAATCAATCTTGTGGTACTGTTGACCTCTTTTCTCTGAATCAACTTGATGGTAAAGTTAATAATAATTTTGAGTACAGTGCAACATTGTGTTATGTTTATTATAGAAGGAAGAGTTTTCAAAAACCAGGGGCAGGGATAATTAATAAAAAAATACAGAATCGCTGATATGTATGGAAACGGTCGATTATTTCCTGAAGTAAGATAGCTTACGAAAAATATTGATACAAAAGTTTTAGGGTTTTTCAAAATCATCACACTAATTAAAAGTTAGGTATAGAAGATCATATGATGCGCTGTTTCGAACCTTTGGTGTAGTAATGAATATTACTGGAGTCTTTTTTCAACAACAAATCGTTATTTTCAACACCTCAACACGTGTTTCGATCACCAAGTGACCATTTTCAAGAAGAAGATTAAACTGGAAAACTTGCGAAGCTAACCCTATTTATCCTGTACAGATATACCACACATACAGTTTTACCACAC
>WOGP01009458.1:0-10732 GCA_015342065.1 Leptinotarsa undecemlineata | reverse complement strand
AGAATTGCAATTGGTACTAAAAATGCGTTTGAAAGATAAGTTAGGCATAAACCACTAACTTTATTGAGGTTTGGCTAAATTTGAGAAATCAGCAAATGTCAAATTTTCGAAAAACTGTAAAAAAACTAAATTTGTACTAGAGAGCTAAAAATTGGTATATGGGTAAAAAAATAAAAAAACAATAATCTTTTCTCTTTACCGATTTTCGAGCAATAACTGCTTTTCTGAAAATTTTTTGGAAATAATGTCAAATTTGACAGGGAAGAAAAATCACTATGAATTCTTATGAATATGACTTCATTCGATTTTATCTTGTTCTTCCGTTCAGTCAGTCGCACCACCATATTAGGAGTTGCACGTTTGAAGGTAAGACCTTGTTAATCCACAACTCGCACAAGTATCGACAATATTGGATATACGGCAGAGAATAATAAATATTTGTAGAGATATTGACGTTACTGTGTTCGAAAATGTTCGACGTGAAATATCGGATAGGCTGTTCATATATCAAGAAGTTCAAAGCAACCATTTCGAGCATCTTCTGAACTGACATCAAGCTTATTACCTCATATTATGTAGTTAAATGTCGATGTATTCAAGCAATTATGAAATGTTCCGCCATTTTGTAGTAGGTGAAGATATTGACTTCATATTCTAGCGTTGTGAAGTATTCGTCATGAGCTTCAAAATGATGTGTCACAAGAGTTCCCTTTCTATTGAATTTTTTCTCAGATGGCACTCAGTCGTTATCTTGAAAGTTTCATCTATCAATTTCACTTCAAAATAAAATATTCATGCAATAATTTCATTGTCCCAAATTTCAATTTTTTTGAGTTGACCGGTTCAAAACATGAAAGAGGGAGGCATGACACAAATGCACTGTACATTATCAAATTCACATATTATGTCTCATTTTGTCAAAACGTGAGCTTCACTTTTGGGATTTAGATTATACTACATATTCTTGAGGATAGCAACTGCTTTCAAGGTCTATAAATAGAGGCTTTTTAAGAGGAGCATAATGTAACCCAAAAGGTATACTTTTAAAGTCTTGAAAATCTTTAAAAGGGACGACAGGAGCTTTCAAAATATTCAATAAATTTTTTCAAACTCCCTTATGCAGCAGTTGATTTCTATAATAAAAAATATGACTCAGTAAAATCCAAAAGTTTTTTTTATTGGCGCAAAATGATTTTGATTGATTGATTGAATTCTAGTTAACAAAACGGAAACGAAACTCGCGATTTCCATAAATCATAATTGCACTCTGCATTATGTAGAGTGTGCATGGCTAACTCCGAAAAAAAGTTGTAACCTAATATTTCCAACACCTAAGTTTTCATTCATTTCATGTAGTTCGGTCATATATCAAGACCAATGCAGCAGATCGTGGAGTTGGCGCACATTCTTAGAGGCAGTTCGGATCCAACATTAAAAAATCTCTCGGACCACTTGTCCACTAGACAATTGATCCGCATAGCGGCCAGAATGAAGAGCTACCCGACCGAAAACCTTTACGGCATCCTCGAGGAAACGTTCATGATCAAATTTCTACCGTCTCTGACCAGACAAGTCCTTGAGAAGACTTTAGAGAAAGTGAAAATAACCCCGAGTGAAAACAACCACAAAGATCCAGTAGTCCAATCTGAAATCAAAGACGGTATATTAACGATAGGCAGCATCGCTGTTCCTGTGTACAAGACCAAAGATTTAACTAAAGTTCCGGATATTTTGTTTTACGACGTTCCACAGCACTTGAAGTTGATGGAAAAGTTGCTGCAAGATTTCCAACTCGGGTACCATCTGTTGCTGGTCGGCAATCAAGGTGTGGGAAAGAACAAAATCGCTGATCGGTTTCTCGAGCTACTGAACAGACCGAGAGAATATATCCAGTTGCACAGGGATACCACTGTGCAAACTTTGACGACGCAACCCACTGTAAAGGATGGGTTACTGATTCATGAGGATTCACCGCTTGTCAAGGTAAGTTTCCATTTATAAGTGAAGTCAAACAATGTCTTCGCAAATATAGTAACAATATTTTCATTTCGATATTAATGATCAATTGAAATAAATTTGAAGTTAATTAAATTCACAATGAATATACAATGATTTCGTTTCACTAAATCTCACTCTACATAGAACCACCAGGCGTAAGTCTGATGGTTTCATGTAGAGTACATCTGGTGGAGCCTATATGGAACCACCAGACTAACGTCTGGTCAAATTTTCAGAACGGAAAATCGGCTTGAGAGGAGCATTCTTCTTGGGAAACTTTGATGTCATCGCTATCATCTCCTTATCTGAGAAGTATCGATTTTGAAGTTGTTCTTTCATAATGCGATACCCCTCCCTTATTATCGATGCAGAGATCTCCGTAACCTTAACGTTCAGAACCTGTCATTGGTAGTGAAATTACACATGGGCTAAAAAGTCCCGGGCCTAAGAAAACGCGTTTTTTGTTCAAAATTAGCATTATTCATCAACGCAATCTCCATCAAGAACCACACAATCATTCCATCGCTGCTTTAACATGTCAGTGCCATTTTTGTAGAACGATTTATGTTTTACCTCAATTTTGGCAATAACCTCTTCATTTGAGTGTAATTTTTTTTGAGGTGGGACCCAAATGTGGTAAACACGGTCGATGTGAGAACAATTCGAAGTTCAATTCTTTTCATTGATTCCATTGACTTGTGATACGGTGCATTGTCTTGGTGAAACAAATGTATTTCTTTGCCGTACACGGTCGTTTCTTTGCAATTTCAGTATTCAAACGCTTCAATAACGCTTTACAGTATTCACTATTAATGGTATTTCCTTTCTCAAGATAGTCGATGAATATTACACCACGCACATGCCAAAATACCAAGGTCATAACCATTCCAACCGATTGTTGTGCTTTCGTGCGCGTTGGACGAGGTTCACCAGAAAAACTCGATGATTTCTATTGATCTATTGGTGAAAAACTGAAATAGAACATAAAAGCCAGCTGTGACCCCTTGGAATACCAAAAAAAAGTAAATGTTGTTGACAACTTTATTCTTACAGATACGGATGTACATAAGCTTATACAGATAATCAATGAAATCAAAAATAGAAATTCGGCGGGTATGGATGGAATGTCTGCAAAATATTTGAAAATCTACCTCTGAGTGCATTATATGTTTTCGTTGAATGCATTGAAAAATAATTCAGATATGGTATATTTACAACATGTCTGAAAATAGCTATTACATTACATAAGGGCGGAAATTCGAAAGACCCCTCAAACTTCAGGCCCATTTCTTTATTATCGACCCTTTCAAAAATTATTTAAAGATTGGTGAAAAAAAGACTAATATCCTTCTTATCGATAAACAATGTGCTATCTAGCCTTTAGTTCGGCTTTCAAAGTTCAAAAAATACCACAGGTGTCATTTTCTCCTTTTTAGAAAATGCATACTCTAGCATAAATGATTTCTCGAAAGCTTTCGATTGCGTTGATCATAAGGCACGGCTGCGGAAGCTCAGCCATTATGGGATAAGAGGAACAAATTTGACCTGGTTTGGTTCATATTTGACAGGGCGTCGACAGGTGGTGAAAACATCAAGTGGACAGTCTGATCTCAGCGACATAAAACATCGAATACCTCAGGGGTCTGTTTTAGGACCAATGTTGTTTTTAATATACTTAAATGACCTAATAACTATTAATATTAATACTACTACTACTACTACTACTACTACTACTACTACTACTACTATTAATATAATTAATAATAATAATAATAACTATTAACATCACAGGACAATTTACTGTATTTGCCGACGATACCACTATTATATGGAGTAATAAAGAAATTAATCAGCTGTCAAATATGATAAAAATTGATATTACAAAAATTCAAGCCTGGTGTAACGCAAACTCCTTGTGCAAAACAAAAATAGTTACTTTCAAATGTATACTAGATGATTTAGATTTGGATAACCACTACATAGAAAACAAACAGCACACTAAATTCCTAGGCATTCACATAGAAAATAAATTAAATTTCAAAGAACATATATCCCATTTGAGTAATACAGTAATACATACAGGATGTTATGTATGCTATTAGACTGATATCAAATGAACTAGGGTACACTACAGCTAGAATGACTTTGCATTGATCGAACCTCATATTCGCTATGGAATAGCTTTCTGGGGCCGTTGTAATTTACAGTTACAGAATACGATATTTGTGCTACAGAAGAGGTCTTTTGCATTTCATTTTTTTACAAGATTTTGTCAATAAGATACTATTCTTTTAACAATGAAGCATATATTGATTGATTGCTCTTCACTCAGATGCCGATCGTTTTGATTCCGGAGTGAAGTGATGGATCCATGTTTCATCCACTGTCACATATCGACGTAAAAATTCCGATTTGTTATGTTTGAATATGGCCAAACACTGCTCAAAATCATCAAGACGTTTTTGTTTTTGGTCAACAGTCACCTCGCGCGGCACTTTTTGATCATTTAAAACGTTTATGTGTATTTTTGTTTCTGGTGTTACTGCCTCATTGGACGTCCACTGCGTTTTGCATCATCGACCACGTTTATAAGTCAGCAAACCAACGTTCAATTGTTGTTTCTGATAGAGTGGAGTTCTTATAACACTTTTCAAGCCATCGCTTGGCTTAAACGGTATTTTTTTCCATCAAGAAGTAGTGTAAAATTAAAACACTAAATTGTTTCTGATCCATGACAGAAGTAGTTTCACTCTTAGCACAATAACCCACCAACTTCATTAGTTCGGAATTCCACCATGAAACATTGTCAACTACCTTCAAACAAACTCACAAACGTATAAGTAGAATATCTTGAAATTCCAACAGCTTTCTGTTGAATGTTAGAACTAACTGACAAAGCGGTAAATGTAATAAGACTAGCGCCATCTATATGATACGGACTTTTCAGCCCATGTAATATACGTCCTTCAAAGTTTGTCAACAGTTATTAGACTGCGACCAGGGATGACCTACGTTGTCTAACAGGCATACTCACGTCTCTTTTTAGAATAGTATTTCTCAAAGTGGGCGATAACGCCCCCTTGTAGGCGCTGGAGGCCTATAGGGGGGCAGTAAAAGGCACAGAGAAGATTGGAGGGCGTTAAAGCGGTTTAGGGGGGCGATGGCTAATTTAAAAATGTTTTTTTACTTTTAACACAAACTTAACGCGCGTTTCCTCGTGTAACGCCATCTAGGGGACTAGACTAGACTAACTATTTCCTGTCCGATAGTTGTTAAACTGTACAATAGATGGCGGTAAACTTCAATGCGAAGCGAGAAGATTCTAGTTTCCATTCTCGAAAGTACTAGACCCGCCCGCTGCCATCCAGCCAGTAGTCATTCGATGATATTACGAAAACAAGTGAATTTAGTTAGCGACTAGCTAGGAAAAGTGCTATACGTGCAGTGGTGAATACTGTGAGTGGTCATTAGCAAGTTTTTGATACTTCAATACTGGATTCTTTACTTCGGCATTTTTGAAGACAAAATCATGTCGGAAGCAAAAAAGAAGAAACGGCAGTATAGCGTGAAATATATAAATGTATAGATTTATTGAAAATCCCACAAATCCATCTTCGCATATGTGCCTTCTTTGTCAAAAAAATATTTTCGAATGTAGCGATGAATGCATTCAGATAAAAAAGACAAAAGTGTGACTTATTTTCAGGAACTGGAAAAGAAAAACTCAGCTCAGCCAACTGTGTCAAAACTTATTTCAGCGGCTTCTAAGCAAGACGACGACGGACTCCGAGCTTTCTTCAATATCTCCTGGCGAATTGCTCAAACAGGTAAACCTCACACTATTGGAGAGGATTTAATTTAACCGGCAATGAAAGAAGTAATAACTACTGTGCTCCATAAACCAGCGGCAGATATTATTCGAAAAATTCCTTTAAGCAATAGTTCCGTGCAAAGACGAATTGATGAGATGGCTGAAAACGTTGAAGAGTCATTGTGCAATCATCTGAAGACTTCTAAATTCTCAATTCAGTTAAATGAGTCCACTTTACCAGCCAATGAAGCATTGTTGTCACACGTGAGGTGTATTAAAAATGAGAACTACTATGTTATACTAATTATACACATACATACACTGTAAAAATGTTGTGATAAGAAAGAAAGTCCACTGAAGAATATTATATCAGCTGCTACGGATAGCGCTCCGGCTATGACAGGACGTCACAAAGGCTTCATAGCGTACTTAAAAAATGCAATTCCAGATATGCTCACTGTAGATTACGTCATTCATGGGCAACATTTGGTTGCGAAAAATTTGAGTGAGCGCCTCTCTCAATCACTGCAATATATCATCAAAGCAGTCAATAAAATCCAAAACAGCTCTTTTAATGACAGATTATTCAATCAGCTTTGTGTTGCTAATGATGAAGATTTCAACTGATTGCTATTTCACACAGAAGTACGTTGTTTGCAAGAGGTAACTATCTGACTCAATTTGACAATCTATTTGACTCTGTATTAGAGTTCTTGAAAAACAAAGACAAAGAATTGCACGACAATCTCATCAATTTCAAAGAATGATATTGCGTACTTGACAAACCTGTATGAATTATGTAATGATGTCAATCTCCAACTTCAAGGTGACGACTTGAATTTGATTAAAACAAAAAATGTCATTACTGCCTTTGTAGCCAAATTGCTCTTATACAAGAATAATATCGGCACGCGTGAGTTTCGCAAGTTCCCTAATTTGTCATCAAAATCCTTCAACAACTACTACTTGCTTGTTAACTGCCAACATTGGAAGAACCTCTAAAACCTTTAAAATTGGAAATACCGGACTTGGTGTTGGATCCTGTTTCAAATGTCAACACAGCAGGATCACTCAAGCTGGAAGAGGAACTCATAATTAGAACTGATAACAAACGAGGAAATGAAAATACAATCCAAAAATTGATACCAAGAATTTTGGCTACAAAAGCCAATCCTTCAATTGTACCCTGGATTGTGGTCCATCGTTCAACGATTTTTGATGGCATTCCCATCATCGTATTTGTGTGAACGTGAATTTAGTGCTGTGGCAACGTTGCTAAATCATCAAATTCATCCTTCACATTAGATTAGTTTTAAAATTCAAATTGAAATGTTTGTTTCAATAACATGAATAAAAGTTTTTCTAATATTACAAAATGGTGTTTTACATTACCCTCATCTGAAAGATGATGTAGTTAAGTAAAAAAACTTGGGGGGCGCTAGAAAATAATTAATTCTCAAAGTGGGCGGTAGACAAAATAAGTTTGAGAACCTCTGGTTCAGAAGATGATGGAAACCAAGTGTCAGGTTTCACTTTTTGGGAGTATTTCACTCTCGTCACCTAACCTGAAAGATTTTTTTCATTCATTTGTTCCAAATCACTTGATATTTTCAGATAAAGGAAGTCGAAACTTCTTCCACTTGATTTTTTTTTTCATTATTCAACAGGCCATCAAACACGGACATGTTTTGGTCATCGACGAAGCAGACAAAGCCCCCACCCACGTGACGTGCATATTGAAAACCTTAGTCGAATCCGGCGAGATGATTCTCAGCGACGGCAGAAGGATCGTAAAGAAAATTCCAGAAGGCCGGGATCGTACCGGCTACATCGAAACTCACCCCGATTTCAGGATCATTGTCTTGGCCAATCGACCTGGGTTCCCGTTTTTGGGCAACGACTTCTTCGGTGCTCTGGGCGACCTGTTTAGCAGCCACGCCGTGGAGAACCCCTCCAGGAATTCGGAGATAGAGATGCTGAAGCAGTATGGTCCGAACGTGAGGGTGGAAATCATCCAGAAGTTGGTGGATGTGTTCGGGGAGCTGAGAGCTTTGGCAGATCAAGGGGTGGTGAACTACCCGTACTCGACAAGAGAGGTTGTCAATGTAGTGAAGCATTTGGAGGTAATAATAATATTATAATAATTATACCAGTTTATTTCAATCAATAAAGTTGTACACAATGATACAAATGTACACTAAATGTACACTATGACAAAATTATTATGAAAGACGTCAATGGGCGCACTACATAATATATTATACATATATAGCTGTATATACACAATAAGTAATGAATAATGATTTATAAACAGTCACACAGATCAAAAAAAAGAAAAAACTTAAAGTTCCAGTTGAGGAATTCTTCAAAAGTGTAACAATTTTTTTGTAATGTGAATTGTTTGTCATTTTTCCGAACACATATATTGTTTTTACAATGTTTCACTGTCTCGAGTAAAATTTTAAAAAATTTGCATTCATTCACTTCATAACTTTTGTGAAACAGGGCACTACGATGGCGTACTGGTAGTAGCAACTGTTTTATTCTAGTATTATAGTTATGTAAACGTTCAGTCATATTGCTAAATCTTTGTTTAAAAACGTGCACACAGGCTTTTAGGATATAGGTCCCTGCCACTGTTGAAATGTTTAATTCTTTAAAATAATGTTTGCACGAATTTCTAGAGCTTATTTTTGCCAGTTTTCGTATGGCATATTTCTGTAGAGTAAACACTCTATTTACAGAGGAGCAATTTCCCCAGTTTAAAATGCCATATTTCACGTGGGAGTGAAAATTAGCATGATACAGGATCAGCAGCATCTCTTCACTATAATAATTTGTCATAAACCTCAAAGAGAGCAAGATTTTCTCAGTTTTGTGCATAGATTGTCAATATGTGGGGTCCAGCTTAAGTTTTGCATCAAAAGTTATACCCAGCATTTTAACCGATGTTGATATGTCTATTTCATTGGGGGTACCATCAAAAAGTCTGCAGTTTAGAGTGTGCCCACGCAGAGTAATTAACATAGCATTAGTCTTTGATGTATTTAAATTCAGAATATTCTTTTTCGACCACTTCAGCACATGTTCCAGAGTATTTTCGGCTCCAATTCAGATCGTTCTGGGCTACTAGTACATTAGTATCATCGGCATAACACACCATATGTATATTAAAATTGTTAGTCATGTTGAGATATCTTATGAGGTTATTTGCATAAACTACATAGAGAAGTGGTCCCAGAATCGAGCCTTGCGGAACTCCTTGAGGTATGTTTAAGGTTTCTGAGTAGGACTGATTAGGTTTCACAACTTGCTTTCGATTGTTCAGAAAATACTCTAGATGGTGCAGGGGTACTCCCCTGACACCATATCTTGATAACTTAGAAATCAGTAGTTTATGATCGACGCAGTCGAAAGCACGTGAGAAGTTTAGAAATAGGCCCATCACAAATGTGTTGTTGTCCAGATGTTTCATTACCTGGCTCTAGAATGCACAGAAAGCGAATTATGTGCTTTTCTTTTTAATGAAACCATGCTGCGATGACAAAGGAGATTATATTTGTCGAAGAAAGCACACAGCTGGTTTTTCATATTTAGCTCAAATATTGTATAGATGCCAAATGTAGTTTCTTGTATTCATTATTGAGATATTTACTGATCTCTGCAAATATGTGATCATGCCTAGCAAGCAAGTTATACAATGAAACCTTATTTTTCAGATCTGATAGTTCTGGGCTCCAACAATATTTATAACTTTTGTTTTTTTATTACCTTTGTCATAACACAGTTTTAGTAATAGAAAAGGCTCGTTAAAAATGTGTCATATGCTGAATTAGGACAGTCATGAATGTAGACATTGAACTAATATTCATGTTCTATGGCATTTTTAAAAGCGGTTATATTTTCAGGTGAAAAAAAACGTCTATAGTAACCTTTTAGTTTGTTTAAAAAGTTTTACCCATTTCAATGTCATGTGTTTTTGTAGATTTATATTTCAATAAATATTCATTCTATCGTGGTGTGGGTATACTGATCAATAGATAATTTTGTATTCTATACATTGATGCTGTTCATTTTTTTCCCGAATTTCAATATATTGCCAGTTTTCATCTTATTACTACATGATGTCGTTGAAGGATTTACGAATTCAAATTGAACCAAACCGCTGCCTAAGCAGCCCGAAAAATTAACCAGGCATTTCGCAATGATAGTGTTAATGAACGAACTGATCTACATTGGTTCGTGAAATGTCTTTCCGAACATTAGCATCGAAATGGTTTTCCTGCTGGACCCTGGTGGAGACTGATCCATCAGAAACGGTGCGTGGAATGACGGAAGAACTGAGCGTCAGCTCGCATGCATTTTTTGATGGTTTAAAACATTGGAAATGTCAAAGAGCTCGAAAAGTTGGTGCTTCAGGATTTGAACGATCAACAGAAATTGTCACGTGTGATGAAAAGTGGATCCTCTACAACAGGAGATGTTCAGGACAATGGTTGGACACCGATAAGCCACCCAGGCACTTCCCAAAGGCGACAAAAAAAGACCATGGTTACTGTATGGTGGTCAGCGGTGGGGGTGATTCACTATTACTTTTTGCAACCAGACAAAACCGTCACAGCAGAGTCCTATTGTGAGGAAATGGAATAAATGTATCGAAAATTCAGTCAGCAGCAGCGGGCACTGGTCAGCACACGAGGTCCGAGTCTGCTCCACCACAATGCCCATCCGCTGAAGTTCTGCCTCTCCCAGCATTTTCCTCAGACCTCTCTCACAATGACTATCATATTTTCAAGCACTTTCCCCCCCCCCATGCCCCTTCACGGTTGGTGCCCCGAGTAAAAATATTTTCCACACAGTTTCAGTGTGCAGAACATCCCATCTCGTCCATCCACCCCCGCTCCTCCGGAGCGGTCCTCAACT
>WOGP01009456.1:0-10734 GCA_015342065.1 Leptinotarsa undecemlineata | reverse complement strand
CGTAACTACCTAAATTTGTTCTGTTTCTTTTTTTACTATTTACATAATTCCAAAATTTATTAACATCAGTTTTTATGCCTTGCTCGATATTTTTGTACAGATAATGATAGTACCTTCTATTTATCTGTATCGACTTTTGATAGATGTTCATAAAAATGAATCAACGTTGAACAGAAATTGTGATTTCCACGATCATGAGACTAGATGATGTGATTTGTTGAGGGCTAGTAGAATCAGACTGAAAAAGTCAATCAGAAGATCTATCGATTCTCAACTTATACAATCATCTACCTTCCCATGTCAATAAGTTAAATCAATACTTCAAAAAGTATCTGAAATATCTATTGATCACAAATTGGGTTTACTTTACCGACAAGTATATAGGTGTCTTATCCAAAAAAACACAAACAAACGGCGAAACAGTATAATATTCATCCTTGGGTAATAATGTATGTGTGTATATGTGACCTATCTTATTTATAATTTATTTGTAAACATTAATAAATAATCTTATCGGTCGGTAGCCGGTCTTTTCGACGTGGGTGCTTTGTTCACTCACTTGAATTTACCGCCATGTATGTCGCTGGTTCAAGCCCCAGGCTGAACGATCGATTTGCACTTGCTATCGTCTTACCCGTGTTAGGAATCACACGTTAAAACGTGAGACCTCGTTAATCCTTAGCTCGCACAAGTTTCGATTTCTGAGGGTTGTCGTTCGTGGAGGTGCGACAGCTGGTTAACGGAAAAACAGATTTTAAACAGTCAGACAGATTATCTTATTATTTTTCAAAACGAAATAGTGTTTCACCGCATTATGCCTTGATTGTTTCTTAGTATTCAGACGAACGTCTACCACGGTCACTACATTATTCAGGTTATTGTACGAAAATAAGTTTTCCAGATAAAGCGTTTAACGTTTAGCAGTGTTACTGCTATGTACACGCCTTCGGTACGGTGTAAGATTTTGATATCATTGGTTTGAGTATCTGTGACGTCATTCCTTCAATCTGCGATGTTTATTCTTGTTTTATTGTGACAGTAGCTTCAGTTATAGATACTGTGATTGTGCTACAAAATAGCTGATTGAAGTAACACCTTTTCTTAAGTAACCGCTTTTCGTTTCTGTGTTTTCTATCTTACCATCACAAATGTTTTTTTATCGTTTTGAAGTTTTCGTGAGAGTTTCATCGTAAGTTATTAATTTTCATGAAGCTTGATAACTGACTGAATGACTGATGGAAATAGATGTTTTCGATACTATATTCAAAACGGTCAGGTGTGTATATGACACCCGAGCCAATCGTTGATTTATCAGTCTAAGCTAGACAGCAATGTTTCGATCCGCCGTATATCTCATCAGTAGTGATGGCCGGGTCATCTATGCAATGCTTGATTTCTCTTGTCTCTTAAGTGAAACAACGGAGTGTATCGCTCGAATATAAAAAGACTCAAATATTTTTGATATTCGTAACTTAAAATGAGTTACTGTATTTTTTAACAGTGTTGTTATGTACAAACCAGGCTTTTTTGGATCATATTTTCGAAACAGACAAATAACATTGAATTTAGAACGTATTTTAACTGGAACACAGAATTCATTCTATTCTCACTATATTATCTCTATATTTTGAATATACAAATACCCTACCATCAAAAATGAGAATGAGATGGGCCGATTTGTCATATGGGTGTGAAAGCTGGTATCGAGCTGATCCTTTCACAAAGATAAAAAACGTTTGGTAGCGAAAACAGTTCGGTGTTGTCGGTTGTAAAATAAAGCATTGTTTATAGGGGCGATGTGAATTATGGTGCTGGAGGGTCTAACGTTTTAACGTGCGATCCAACTTATCAGAAGGTCGTGTAAAAAATTAAGCGTGATAACGATACGGTTGAATTATAAAAATATTGGTATAATAGTGTTACGGGATTCAATTCGGGATTGAAGGTCGTCGTGGTGTGGAACTGCATCCTAACGTTTCGCTAGTGAATTCTAGTTCATAAGTTGTATTTATGTTCACTAAGGTAACCCGAGTTCTTTGTTGATGCGTTGCTATTGGCCGAAGTATTATAACCTGTTGATGACGTTACATTGAATTACACTGTTGCCACCTTATTCAACAATTCACGCCAAATTCAACGCGATGGAAAACACCAACAAGAGCTACACAAATAATATTTCTGGAAGTTCAGTTAACAATTCAATATTATGTGTAACTCACCGGTAAGAACACAGCCAACTAGGAGAAACAGGAACCCAAAAATGGGCAGAATGATTTGGCAATTCGCAGCAACTACGACACCGGCCACCATCAGGCCACCCTCGATCTTCTCAACGCGCAAGCGGGAAATGGGGGCCGGACACCGAAGTTTGCCGCCTCTCACAGAAACCCCCGATTTTGCCGACACTTCCTTAGGCCTGTAACAAAAAACAATAAGTGAGTCTTTTTTTTTCGAAGTAGCAGGTTTTTTAACATTTGGAATAAGATTTGGAACAGAACGATGATTTTGTGTTCAAAACACATGGACCAATGCAAGAAAAACATTTCTCCCACCCGTCAGAACTGTACCACACGAAAGCAGTATCCATTGTATGCTTACATTGATAGCTAAATATTCAGGTATATGGGAGCATATTGACAATGCATTATAACTATAACTATCGCTATGTACACATGTTCGAATCATATTGAGACAATTATTGATGTTATTAAAGATCATCGCGGTAATGCAGACGGGGAAAGTTAGAATATTTTAGATATTTCACATAAAATAACAGCTGCCAATGGAACTGCCATTGGAGGATCTAGAAGGTATTTCGCGAATTGGGGGTGTCAATTCAATGATACAAACATCCAGGCATCGGTTTTCTCCAAAGAGATAAATGTCTCCGAACCTTCAGACAATTCCGCTTTCTGCTTCGATTTTAAGTTTGTTGAGAGTTAAAATGGACACCAATATATCTTGGCAAAATCATGTCGCTGGAACTGCAAAGGCTGCTTCTCAAAAGCTTGTAACACTTTTCCGAACCTCAGCAAATTTTTATGCTTTATAAAGCTGAGATCAGACCTTCGGTGGAGTATTGTTCTCATGTATAGAGCTCCGCCTCTAAGCATACCCATCCAGAAAAGAGCCATCCACCTGATTGGAGACGCGAACATCACTTGCAACCTTGATAAGTCTGGAACATCGAAGAAAGCGTGGATATTGGTCTATTTTTTCTTATGGAACACCCTATATTTTTTATATTTTTAGATACTCTAGCCAAAATGAAGGTGAGTTACTATTATATTTCTCATGCCTAAAACTGACCGTTTATGAGAAATTTCGAGAAATTTAAAAATACAGACCATAATTCAAAAATTTTCTTCACCCTGTAACCTGTAATTAGCTGCTCGTGATTAAATGTACTGCTTAGCGCAAAGCTTAAAGTTAACTACCACATGAAATTTTCATTGCAATATTATTCCGAGTGACGAAAAAAATTTCCTCAAAATTTGGACACCCATTTAATTAAATAACTTCTCAAAGTTGAATGGAACACCACGTATTTGGTGGCGTAATTTAACGCTGGAGTAGATTCCCTTCAAAACTATATTAGGGTTCTCTATCTCTTCTGCTTTTTACACAAAAGGCGTTTTTATATTTTACTTATAAGTAATTTTTTCATCCTGTGTTGTAACGAAAAACCTAAAAAGTGTTTTAAACACCTTTTTATTGAAGAATACGTAGATTCACTAGAAACACATGTTTAAATTTTTTAAAATATGGTGTATCTAAAGTAAAATGCAGGCAAATGTAACTAAAATGTATTGCTATTTCTGAAATATTAAAAAGCATTCTTCAAAATAAGAAGATGCCCAAAGGTATCCTAACGGAAACGTTCATTTGAAAAGCTTTTCCGAAGAACAGGCAGTGTATTTTATAATATGCAAAAACGGCCAAAAGCGGTTACTGGAAATGAGGAAAATGAATATTTAGTGATGTTATCTCTAATTGAACACCCTCACACACGTCAACGAAAAATATATGAAACAACTGGAATAAGTAGACAGAGTATCCAAAGAATAATTGAAAATTACAAATTCCACTCGTATCGCATTCAACTACATCAACAGTTTTTCGAAGAAGATTATGAATGACGACTGAATTTTTGTTTATGAGTTTTAGAAAACTTTGGTGATGAAGAAAATTATTTTGATTATGTCCTTTCTTCCGATGAGTCAACTTTCCAAAACAACGGATTAGTTAACAGATATAACTTTCACTACTACAGTGACGAAACCCGTAACATTTTTAGAACCCTTGATCACCAAAACAGTCTGTTAATGTGTGGGGTGGAATAATTGGAACGCAAGTAGTATGTCCTTACTTTTTTGATGGTCATTTGAACGGCATCATGTTTCTCGGATTTATCAGGGATAATTTGCCTATGCTGTTGGAAAGTATACCTCTTAATATTCATCAACGGATGTGGATGCAGCTAGATGGTGCTCCTGCACACTTTGATAGACGTCTTAAAAACGAGTTATATCGATAATATCCAAATAGATGGATGGGACGAGGAGGTCCACAGAACTGGCCAGCCAGGTCTCCGGACCCGACTCCGGTCCCGACTATTTCTTATAGGGATATATCAAAAGTATTGTTCACGATACACCGCCAACGACACCTCAGGATATGAAATTACGAATAAAAAGAGCGTTTCGTTCCATATCGCATAATATGTTATCTAGGGTTCAGCACTCATTTCAAGAAAGAGTTCGCTAATGCATCGAGAATAATGGACACCATTTCGAGCATTTATTGAAATAATAAACTATTAAGATTCTTAATTTTTCGATAGAATGACTTCAAGAATACTTTTTTGCTTTTCATAATAACACAGGATGTTCCATTTTTGAGATGAAAACATTACTTATAAGTAAAATATAAAAACGCCTTTTGTGTAAAACCCAGAAGAGCTAGGTATAGGGAACCCTGATATAGTTTCGAGGGAAATCTACTTCTGCGTCAAATTACGCCACCAAATACGGGGTGTTCCATTCAACTTTAAGAAGTGATTTAATTAAATGTATGTCTAAATTTTGAGGAAATTTTTTTCGCCACTTGGAATCATATTGCATTGAACACTTTATATGTTTGTTAACTTTAACCTTTGGGCTAGCAGTACATTCAATCACGAGCAGCTCGTTACATGTTACAGGGTGAAAACAATTTTTAAATTATAGTCTGTATTTTCAAATTTTAGGTATGGTATAGGTTTTAGGTATGGACAATATAATAATATTTTACCTTTATTTTGTCTATAGTCTCTAAAAATATAGGGTGTTCCATAAGAAAAAATATAACTTTGGTATGTAACTTTTTTGGGAGTTACCCTGTATATTTCAACATAATTTTGGAATATGCTTCTCAGGGACCCACATATGACTGTACTGAAAGTTTTCCCCTATCTCTCTTTATTTATCGTAGAAATACCGAGGCGAATGTGGTGGGCCACTCTGTATATGACAAAAAATATATATATATATATATACAAAATTTACGATTTATTTGATGTTTTCTGGAGTGAGTTCATATATTGTTTTGAAATGGCTTTCCCTAAAAGAAAACTTAAGCTAAAAATGAAAATAAACTTCCGTGTCTTCACCTTTTCTCAAACATTAAGAAAAGAATCAAGGAAACTTAAAGATCTTAATAGTCATAAGAAAACTTATCATGATGACAACTTAAAATCCCTGTATAAATCTAGGAAAAAGATGTATCTTAAGAATGTTGAAGAAGAAAGGAAAACTTATTACAGGAACAGGATTGAGAATTCACAAAACCAGAACAAGACTTGTGGCAAGTTATTAACACAAAACTCAATAGAAATCACACCAAAAAAAGAAATAAAATTAAATCATGATAATCAAATTGTAGAAAATGAGAAAGACATCTCTGACTTATTTGCCACTCACTATTCTACCTCATAAACTCATTTCTCATTTCAAAACTCTGTCCAATGAATGCACAAGCACCTTGAAAATAAATAATAACTCTATGTTTTTTTCTACCCGTAACTCCTGAGGAAATAAAAACTGTTATACTTAGTATGCTAAATAAACATTCAATAGGTGTTGATGAAATACCAGTTGAATTACTTAGAGAATGTATAGATGTCTTTTCAAAATGTTTTGCACTGATAAATAATCAATAAATCTGTAGAAATTGGTCAATTTCTCAGTATATTGAAATTAGCCTCAATTATCCCTGTTTTCAAAAAAGGGAATACTCTAGACATAAACAATTATCCACCTATTTCTTTACTGAGTGTAGTCTCTAAAGTGATCGAAAAAATAATGACCATCAGACTTAACAACTATCTCAATAAATTCCACTTTTCAACCACTTCTCAACACAGTTTTAGAGAAAAATTATCCACCAAAACTGCCTCAATTGAACTGATACAATTTATTAATGATGGATTAAATAGTACAGATTTTGTGATAGGTATATTTTTTGATATTACATGTGCATTTGACACTTTAAACATCACTTTTGTGGAAGAAAATCTGGAAAAACTTGGAATTCGAGGAAATATTCAAATATTCATATCTATCTTACAGGAAATTTATAGTGAAAGTTAATAATGTTTGTTCCTCAGAAATGGACATCCTTCTAGGAACACCGCAAGGTAGTGTTCTTGGTCCCATGATCTTTCTTTTTCATATGAACGATTTAACAAATTTTATATATAAGAAAAGTTTTGTTATATGCTGATGACACGTCCATTATATGTAGAGGTATAACGCTTGATGATGCAATTAATGCTTCACATACACGAATTTGAGTCATGGTGTTTCAGAAACAGTCTAATTATTAATCATGATAAAACCGTATGTATGTTATTTAAATCTAAAACAAATTCAATCGATTAAAAAAATATCAAAATTCATATAAATAACCATGAGTAGAAAATAAGCAATGAAACAAAATTACTGGGAGTCGCCCTAGATGAACTCATTGCTTGGACTCCACATATAAATAAGTTATGTTCTCAATTGAGTTCATCATGATTCGCCAATAATACATTAAAATATGATTTAGACAAGGGGTATCTGATAAATGTGTACTACGCATTATTTTATTCTAAGATTGCCTACAACATAATTGTCTGGGGCCAAAGTGTTAATGTGCGTAGAGTGTTTATGATACAAAAATGAATTTTAAGAACAATTTTCAGACTAAAGCCAACAGCTATCTGTTTCCAATATTTAATTCCATTTAAAGGTAGTTTTTCGAAACAAACCAATTAGTGCGTTGTATCACTTGTATCAAGAAAATGCTAAAACTCTAAAACGAGGCAAAGAAAACAATCCCGAGACATAAAATAATAAAGTATACTTAATAAACAATTCAATATCTTGTGATGAATTATGTGTGACTCACCTTGAGTTTTGTACCCAATGCATGACAAAAAATGAGAAGATATGATCGAACCTATTTATAAAATCCTTTGACATATTCGGACAGGCAATATCTAATGACCTGAATTTCATTCTGTCGTTCGTCGCTTGTTTCGTAGCATGTTCGACCATGATTTTTGATACGTCAGTGCCGATGTACTCCTTGAAATCCGTTGGCAAATATGGCCATAATGACTCCATAGAATTTCTGCCGTCTCCCATACCAAATTCCAATATTGATTCATCGCTTTTCCAGTTGAATAAATTTTTATACTTATCCATGTAAAATTTGCTCGCCTTTAAGCACATATCGCTATTTTTGGACCATGCTTCTGGTTGAATCATGACTGTAGAACAATGTTTGTAGTTGCCGTAGTAACTTTTTTGTGAACTTCTTTGTAAACTTTTAGAGTGGCAATTTGATACTGTTTCAATACACTGAAGGATGATTCGTAACGAAGTTGTCTGGCTTATATATACGAGTATATAAGGGAGGTCATTATATACTTATCTTTATTGGTGCCACCACCATAAAAAATTTTGATAAGCAGGGCAACTTAAAAAAATATTACTTTTGAATTATTCAAAAACCCTAATTATACCTGTGCCCGTAACTGTGACGATGAATTGTTTTTTCTGAAGAAATACACTCCCATTTGTTTTATCTCTTTCAAGTTGAAGATTATGCAATTTTGCATCGAAATAGCCCAATTGATTTGAATTAGAATAACTATTAGCCAAATATGGAAGTCATGAAATTCAACATTTCTCCACATTTTTTAAAAATCAATATTTCACTGGTAACTTGATGAGAAACAACAGTTACAAATTTGGTCATGATTATAACCAAGTACGTATTTTTTATGTTGTAAAAATGAATGAAAAACATGTTTTCGGTATCGTTTTTTTATTCTTCACAAACGTTATAAAATTGAAAAGAACTTACTGAAAAATTGTGTATTATGAATTGTAAAAAATAATTAATATAAATGAACTTTATTAAAATAACGATAAAAATAAAAACAATAAAAATTGTTGGGCGACTTCATTGATTCCAGTGGCGCATTTTCTTTTCTGCAGGAAATATATAAATATGAATGAAAATAGCAGAACGATAAAATATAATAACAAAATTGTAATAAAGAATGGGATAATTTCATTTGTCCAGAAACTTTGTTTAGTGAACTTTTTTTTTGTTTCCATTGAAAAAAAAAATAAATTTTAGGTTTTTGGGAAAAATTTTTTTGCCGTTCTACTTATTCATCATCTAACAAAAATGTGAAAATTTTCAAAGGAAGGAAAAAATTAAATAACTTCAATGACAACTCTTCACGTAGAACAAGCAAATAAGTTCCTTTCAATCACAAAATGAAAGAAAAAACCCATTCGAAACAATTACATTCACATGGACATTGAATTAAACGAATGTTACTTTCTGCCACTCAGTTTATATTCCCTTCCTTTGTTATGTAATTTCAACAAATATCAAGTTTACCATATTTTTTGTTTAACGATGGAGAAATCGATAATACTTTTGTATTTCTCATCAGTGACAATATCAATGATGAAATGGAATTTTCACCCATCGTAATTTTTTAATGAAGATTCAATTTATATAGAGACAATGATATTGGTGGTTTCGAAAGTTTCGTTCGATTTTATGAACCTTCTTTTTTTGTACCTTGGGAGTTGAGTCTCCAGAAAACACTGCAACCTCTTGGGCTTATTGCGTTTATTCTCCCATCTTTTCATGACCCCCATTCCATCATTCTCATTCCCTGTACTGTACAGGTTCCGTGTTGTATGTTGGCTGTTTGTGACTCTTCGTTGCATAATTTGCAGCTGAGATCTCCGTGGTACAATCCCATTTCATTCAGGTGTCCTCTAAGTGGACAATGGCCGGTTAGTAACCCTGTAATTATAATGTACTATATTGAAGTAGTTTTTCGGTTCTTTTCTTTGACGGTTCCCTAATGAAGCTTTTACTGTGTTTGTTGCCAAGTACTTTTGTCCAGTACTCTGTGCGCTTCTTATTGGTCCATGTTCTAATCTGGTTTCGTACAAATGATTTTGGTACCCCCAGGCCTGGTTCAAGACCTATATATGAAGTTATTGATCCGCGTCTAGCGCATACATCAGCTTTATCAATATCTGTGATTCCTGAATGCCCTGGCAACCAGTACAAAGTTAATTTGTTCCTATTTGCAAGTTCATTCAGTTCTTCATGGCATTCCCAGATCAGTTTTGATGTCACCTTGCTGTGACATCATGCTCTTGCTGCCTGTAAAGATATTGATCCGCTCATTTTTTTAGGTCTCAATTCAATAAGCCTTGCACACTGCAAGATAGCATACACTTCCGCCTGAAAGACGGATGTGTAGCGGATAGCTCAGTGGATACTAACTTACTCACTTTAGTCGGAATAAGCGCCATTTGAATCAGCGAACGCTTGAGATTCAATGAAGTTGACGTAGGCCGTTTCTGCCTGATTCTGATTGGCGAAGGTTTGCTGGTGAGAAAGTTATCCGAATTGCTCGAATTGGTAGTCGGTTGGCGATCGTTAAATTCATTGTGTACCCAGTTTTGGAGCTTATTGACCTTTCCAATACGTTTTGAACTATTAAAATCACATGGGAGCTGACTCTAAGCTTCCACGCTTTGTTTGTGATTGATCAGCCCTTAAATCCTCGTTCTGGATTACTATAGGTCGACTATAGGGCTCATCTTCGAGGCTGATATCTCAAGAATGAAATTTCGCAAACAATTAAAAAAACATCATAAACAATCTTAAATACAGGGCTACACATTTAGCACATGAGCATTTTAAAAATCAAAACCTAAAACTAATAGAAACTATGTTACTTAAGAATTGCTATCCTAGATCTTCAATGAAAAAACTATGCAAGGCTCCAGAAATGAAAATTTTAAAATTACTATGAAATCTGAAAATACAATTAAGAATCATTTATTCATGAGAATAAAAACAAAAACACCAAAAGATCTGAAATCCAATATTGCCTATAAAATACCATGTGCTGAATGTGCTAAAATATATATATAGGGCAAACAGGCAGGTATCTCAATCAAAGATTTACTGACCACAGCAGGGATTGTAAAAATATACATAACCCACTAAAAACAATGATGAATCCTACTAGACTTGCAGAACATTGCAAATCGTCCCTCCATACTTTTGATTTTGAGTCCATCAACATACACTACTAAAAAAATACTCCTGAACGGAATGATTGAAATAACAAAACATGGAACAAAATGCGTTAATAAA